>JAJEKB010020939.1:959079-981212 GCA_022393335.1 Macrotrachela quadricornifera
ACATTTATCACTCTTGTTTTACCATCTCTGGTAACAACCGACATTCCGACACAGAACATGGCAATTAATATAGCAGCGTGTGATTCTCACCAGTGGTTTGAATGTGGTCACAGCATTGCCGAGGCTCTGTATCCACAAATGCCTCATTATTCCAAATGGAAAATTACTAATTGGCTAAGATTCGCTCGTCATCGGTTAGTGCCAGCTTTTGGGGGTATATGCAACAGCAGTCACAGTGGCGGCCTCGTAAACCTTAAATGGGTGTGGAGCGGTTCATTTCAATGTAGCCATATTTCAACGAGTATTGTAGGGCTTTCATTCCACTACCAAGGCCGTCAGAACACTATCGAGCATTCTATCGAAAATTTTGTGATAAATGCCGGCGAAGCCCGTCTCCTGACCCCCCAACATATAGCTTCATACAACTTGGGATATATGGTGACCACTATCACAAGTAGCTCAAGTCTGACGACAACTGAGTTAGTTTATTTTTTCCTTGTTTAATTGAAGAACGCTCTCATATTCATATTTTCTATAGAGAAACAATGTCTACAACACTAACCACAGCAACAAACATAGAGACATCACTGGCTATAATGACAAATGTAACTACAAAAATCAATACAGAAGTGACAACAAGAGTAGATACAACTACAACACTGAGTACAACGCCAAACACGACTACAAAAATGATTGCAACAGCAGACACAACTACAACACTGACTCTAATGGCAAACGCGATTACAAAAACCACTAGAGAAATGAGCACAAGAGTAAATACCACCACAAGAATTATTACAACTGCAAACACGACCGCAGCAACTATTGCAGCAGCAAACACAACCGCAGCAACTATTGCAGCAGCAAACACGATCACAGCAAGTATTACAACAGCAAACACGACAACATATACGTATGTCCAAGTTTTCAATTATCTAGCTTAGAAAATCTTCCATTTTTGCACTTTCTGCAGGCTAAATGCAACTATTAACAGATTAACTATGAAAATAAATTCTCCATCCATTGTTTTGCGCAAATTTTCGTTCTTGCATCACATTAATATTGGGATCTATTACAGTTACGCATGACTTATATAGTTTTTCACTTAGACTATGAAGAAAATAAATCTCTCTTGTTAAACTCTAGTTTAACATCAATTTCAACTTCAACAATGTAAATATTATGTTTAGTATATGCGTTGTACAAATATGCTCTCCTGAATAAAAAAATCGACACATCTTTGAAATCAGCCAAATAACTCTCAGCTATAGTAAAATAGGCTCTAACTGGGTAATTTATTGAGCTGAATCTTATAGTGATGTTAGGTTTTCGCTTCATGACCATTCAAGTCTAGGATGATAAGGCTCTCGAAATCTTGGTTCGTACGGAAACAGAGCTTGCATATTGTCACTACAGAATACTAGGATACTGAAATTTGATGTCACTATAAAACTCAGCGCAAAAAACTACTCAGTTGGAGCCTATTTTACTATAGCTGAAAGTCATTTGACTGATTTCAAGTCTTTCAAAGCAGTGATGCACCTTCAAAGTACTTAACCTATAAGCAAACTATTTTGATACATGAACGTCATGAATTAGGTCATCATTACAAGTGCGTGCTCATTGCTTAGTATTAGATCACCAAAGAGAAATCTTGCTCAAATTATCGTTAAAACAATCACGACAACGAAGTGTGGTTATAATTATGCTCTAATACATAATATATAATTGCAGTGTTCACGTCCATTTCTCCTAATTTTTACTTGAAATTTTGGGAATAGATACAGTAACAAACAATATATCTAAAATATAAATTTGAGATTAAACAACAATGAGAAGAATAAATAATCGAAAAAAATAAGATGCATCGCTTCTTGTATCCAAGAAGATGTAATGTTCCTCTATTATATGTATATCAGGGCCCAAAACAGATTAGAAAATCGTAATTCAGAATCGGTTCGATTCAGCTGTTTTGTAATTTGGTTCTATTCAAGACAATACAGTTTTCAACGATCGTAAATCGACTCGATTTAATTCGATCCATTTTTCATGCAAATCCGTCCAATCTGATTTAGTTTTTTCATAAGTAAATTTAATTCGATTCGACCCATGTGAAACATAACATCAAAACTGTAGGTACTTGCTCTCCGATATATTTTTCAGTAACTAACTGTTCGATAATTCATATTAATAATATTTCAACATAGGCATCCATTAGCATAGTGGTTTACAGGAAGATCTTTCTAGGTTGAATGCGTGTCATGGCTTCCAGCCATGATACATCACTCTCTTCTCTTCTACAAGCTGTATATACATTCTTGAGTCATTCTCATATGATCGAGATTCCTGTGTCATTTGTATATTACAGCCTATATATACGTTTCGCTTCCTTTCTATTGTGTGTGTCTTCTCTCTTCCCAATAAACATCGTCTTCACAATGGTGCACTGGCCGTTCTACTGAACCACTGAACAGTAGATCGACTCACTCTTTCTTGTTCTTCCTGTTTATCTATTCCTCACCCGATCACAGTCACCCGTTCTACAGAATGTTTCCTCGTGAAATCACGACTACGACAGTATGGATGCGACATAAACTACCATTATTCGCTCCACCGCCTCCCAATGGAGACAAGAAGTTGCGTCGAAAAATGCGGACTCTACTTATCAATGCGACAGACCAACAAATTGATGAAATTGTTCAAAACGAACGCGCTCGTCTTAACCTCAAATGGTGCTTTGACGAATATTTTGGTGGTCCGATACGGTATTTAATTTTGGGGAACATCGTTACGGCTAATGTTTTTGGTAATGTTCACCTTGCTTATATTGTCAATATTACTTCCTTTAGTATAACCCTCGTATCTGTTGATACACTTACTGTTCTTCCTGCAGTTGATCCCGACGATATTTATACAGCTGAGTACAGCCCATTCTTTGAACATTATTTACAGTGTCAACACGTCTATCACGCGCAGCATGTGCTTGATTGGTGGTGGAGACGTATTCAACGACGTCAGTACTTATATTTCTCTCCTCCTGATGGTATTTCAATATTGCCGATGTGCAGTGATGTCACATCTGATTGGCCTTTGGGCGAAGAAACATGGTTTACTCATGATATATTACCGCAACGCAGTCAATTTGTTCATTGTGCTAAAGAAGAGATTCCCTGTACTCCAACAATCAATGTCACTGAATGCATCATGCAGCCTCTGATAATCTTTTCTGATTTCTCTCCTATCACTAAAAAACAGTCGCTACACAGCGTTCATTACTCGTATTCATATGGTGTGACAACATCTCGACGATGTCACTCTTCTATGTGGGTTGATAAAAAAAATCCTGTCGTCACAAATGGTAAACAATCATTTGTTTCAAAACTACGCCCGCACCAACAATTGCACCTTCTTGATTTCCCGTTATTTTCATCCAGCCCCGAAGGTCAAACCAGCAAATTATTTTTGGTCTCACTATTAATGATCTGCTTGGTTACTGCACTGTTCCTTCTGGTTAATAATCACGCTGAAGTTCCTTCACTAAACCGTAATTCCGACATGATACTCAATTCCTTATCCGGCTATAATGTTTATCCTCAACCATTCGGCTGTCCACTACTGCTCCCTCATATCAATAAATGGGATTGGTTTCGTGCGTTAACGGTGCCTTAACTTGTCTCAATACCGATCGGCCGCAGAGTTAACATTTTGTGAACTCTGCAACTGTAGAATGGCTCTTGGTATACAGATGGAATACTGAACTTCTCCTGATTATGTTTTGATTTTTCCAGTCTTACCCTCTGAATCTTCTCTACACGTTGGCTTTGTTCATTCTCCTTTACTATGTGTGTCCTATATATCTGTTGATTTTACTCCTCTTAATAATCGGTACTTACAATGTGAAGCTAATCAAACTGAATGGCGTGGCAACATTCTTAGCTCAGTAACCCGATAATTCTTCCTCATCCATATTTAATACACTAATTGGTGAAACAACGTCGATATCACTCATGACTTTCAAGCACCCCTGGACACTAAGCTGATTCGACTTCACAGTTAGGCATTCCCTCTCTCTATGAATTTTCGCGTTGTATATTATACTGTCTCCTATCTCTTTGAATCCTCGCACTCCATCCTTATATTCCTTCATTTCTCTTTTCTGAACTCTCCTACTACTCCCGATTGCTGTTTACTTTCGTTCTTTCACTTTTTTCCTCTCTCGTCTCTCTATTCGATGCACTTTACGTGTCCTTGATACTCCACTAATCGGTGCTCACAAGGTGAAGCTAATCAAATAGAATGGTGTGGCAGCATTCTCACTTCACTCAATCGACGACTTCCCTATACAAATTTTCTTTAACTTGGTTCATTACATTCATTAGTAAATTAAGATCTATTTTACTCATGAACGACTTGGTACTGCGTCCACTCTATTTTCACAGTCAAGTCGCTCTTATCTTTTACTATTATATTGCTTTCTTCTCTTTCCTCAATCCTTTGTACTCTTCGTATTTGTTATTTATTTTGCTTTTTCATTTCTTTCTTTTTTTCTTTCTTTCGTTTTTTTCGATGCGCGTTGCGCATCTTCGTTGGTGGGGGGAGGTGTCATGGCTTCCAGCCATGATACATCACTCTCTTCTCTTCTACAAGCTGTATATACATTCTTGAGTCATTCTCATATGATCGAGATTCCTGTGTCATTTGTATATTACAGCCTATATATACGTTTCGCTTCCTTTCTATTGTGTGTGTCTTCTCTCTTCCCAATAAACATCGTCTTCACAATGCGTTCTCCGAGCAGTCATCCTATTCAGCGATATTGAACATTAGGGCATTAGTTCCGCCTAGGGAACTAATTCCACCGATTCCGGAATTACATGAAGTTTGAGAAACGACTCCGGAATCGGTACTAGTTCCATCAATTCTGGAATTGGAAGGAATTCCGTCTGTTTCCGAAACCGGATGTAACTAGATCCTAGACGGAAGTGATTCCGCTAATGTTCAACATCACGGAATAGGATGCATTCTCCAGACTTTAATTATTTAGTCAATCAAAGTAGCATCACTTTTGCAGTTTGTATGTTTATACATTAATGGCAACACACTTTTACGTAAGCCAATTTAGAGAAACAAAATAGTATAACGTAATCAATTATAGTGCATTGGCAATGAATTGTTCATGCGACAAATTGTCTTAGTGTCCAAAATTAAGTTCGGACTCGGTTCCAATTGACTTGAACCGTTATAGTTCGAGTTCGGCTCTGTTCATTTTCATTTTCTGATCTGTTCTTCTCTGAGCAGTAACAATACTGACTGAGCTAATTATTCGTTCGACTGTCGTTGGTGGGAATTAGAGTTCAGTAAATGAAAAGATGTGAAAAAAACAAAGAACGAACAAACTCTTTTTCAATAATTTGAGAGTAAAAGCCTAATCGACAATCGCACGTTTTCTAATTTGTACAATCACAATATCTATTGATAGTTTTTCACGATCCCATACGGAATGATGAGAAAATTTGGTGTCCTATTCATATTGAACAAATTTTCTCCCGCTCATCCGAACCCATATTTATGAGTTTGTTATCGCCCTTGCTCAGACTGCCCTTCGATTTGTGTAGTTCTAAAACTTTACCGCATTATCCGCTCGTTCTCGTAAATCACAATTTGTTAATAATTTGTACACAGAAATATAGAGTAAAAGTACTCAAATGATAGATATACAAAAAACAAATCACAATAAAAATGTCGAATGATTGAGAAATCTTATTGTGGATCAGCGAATTAAACACCATTGAAAGCGAATGAGAGCATATTTTACTAATATCCATTAAAATTTCCTTCACTAGTAGATCGAATTCGGTATGAATTTTCTTTAGTGATTTCAACTCCTCTGCACCATATCTTTTTTAGAAAGCAATGTCGATTAAATAAAGTTAATATAACAAAAATATTTAAATCTTCTGTATTTATTTCATAGATTGACAACTACGAGTGTTATCTTGTGAGTTATTCTAATTGCATATAGATCGATTCATGATCTGTGTTTTTCAATAGGACATCGATGATTTCATCAGTGTTGACGATTATAATACAAAAACGTTCATTGACATCTTTTTTTCATAATTTACTTAGGATGTCTTTTCTAGCCAATTCTTTCAATCGGCAATTGACTGTAATTATCACCGGCTCGATTTTTTTTCTGGTTTTAGGTTCCTTTATTGGTTATTTATCCTGGAAACGTTGTCGGTCAGTTTTTACACCATCATTTAATTAAATGATGTTAACTCTACCCTTTTCTAGACGATCCAAAAAGCAAAGAGAACAAAATGCTGAAACAAAAAGAATGTTTGAACGTCCTAAATTGAAAAATGCATGCATATATATTGGCAAAGATTTACTAAACCTGATAAGCAAACGAGGAATGTCCATTGATAAAGTTCGTCGCCGTGTTTCACTTATTCAAGAAGATAATCATCTTTCGTAACGTGAATAAAACTTAATTGCTTATTTTTCCATTGTGTTAAAAAAAACAAAAATTCCGTTGAAGTTGATTTTTAAACAAAACAAAAGGTGTTTATTCACTTTTTCGTATTTCCATTAATAAACAATATAAAATATTGGATAATTCGAAGTTGAATTGTCTAATATTTAATTAAAAACTACTTCAGTGAACGATTTGTTTTCAAGCTAAAATTGATTCCCTGATGTTTTTTTTTACGTAGCTTCTCAAAAGAAATACTTTTCAATTAAGCAATTCGTTATTTAAATAAATCTGTTGTTATTCAAAGACCCTTGTACGTTTGATTGTTCTCAAAAGAGATAGTTTTGAATTAAAAATTGTGCTATTCAAATCATTTAATACACTAGTCGACGTTCTTGGGCCTGTTCTTTCCAGATTCCTGTTTTTCATGGTTGATCAGATGAGATTCTTATTGGCCTTAAAATTCAAGCTAAAATCTTTTTCCTTCCTTCTCAAAACAGGGTCTTGCCTGATGTTCAAGCTGAACAGAATCTTATCTGATCTATCAAGACAGGAAGAATCGGAAAAGAATTACAAGATATTTAAGACTTTTTAAATTTCAGACAAGATTTGTTTTGTCCTTTAGGAGAATCTCGACAAATTTGTAAAAGAGTGAGAGAGCGCCATGATTCATCTGTAACATCTATATAAATCATTTATATATACTTCATCATTCATTTCTAAATTAATCATTAAACTGTTAACATAGTTTGATAAATAAAGTGAGCTCACACTTTAAATTGATCATCGCTTTTGTTTTTCTTTTCTTAAGATTTATTTCGCCTTACTCGATCAAAATTTTCTCAAAATGCGTACAAAATTACAATAAAATAACGAAGTAATACATTTATAGATGATCTACACTAATGATAATAATAAAGCACAAGAATCTTGTAGAGTATGCAAGAATTTTTTCGCTTTTGTGATAAAAAGAATCAGATAAGAATTTCAAGAAAAACAAGAATCTGGAAAGAACTGAGACAAGATCGTCAACTAGTGTTAGTTTAACAGAATTGCACGGTTTGTATGCAAATCAGCGAAATTATTGATAAGTTTTTCGAAAGTAATAACAAAGTCGCATTTCACTGCTAAAACAAAAAACATCCAATCGATTATCTTACATTCTGCTGCGTATAGCTATTTTTATTAATTTGAATTTATTAAAGGTTCTTTCATATACAGTAAATCGAACAGATATAGTCATAGTAGCAAGGATAAGACATATTATTGTTGAGACGTCTTTCTATTTCGAATGATAATTCATATTTAAGAGTGTATTCAATCCATTGATCAATCAAATATTGTTATGAAAAATTGTTTTTTTTAAATTAACGATGAGTAGGCTAAGACCACTCATACTCCATCTTGATTACGTCCCTAAAAAAGTGAGTCTTATTTTGGCTTTACGTCGATTATATAGAATGTAATGCTTTTCACCGAATTCTAGATCGCCGAATTGTTTTGTTCATTTATTACAGACAATATTTACTTCAACGATCTGATTTTCAGTGATCATCTCTTACGTTTGCTTTTTAAATATCTATCACATACCTGAAATCTATTTACGTATTGTCTCAAAGGTGTTGCTAACAGTCTCGATTATTTAAATGTCGGTGGTAAAAAAAAACATTGAAAAAAGTATTAGTGATATTAGCTTCGACGAAAAGCATTTTTGCCTTATTACTTGATATATTTCAACTCAGTTAATAATTTTTATTTTTGTGATTAAAATGAAATTCATCAATATCAAGTCTCGCTCAAATGTAGTTTATCGAATTTCCGCGAACTTTGGCGATATGAGTTTCAGCGAAAAGTATACTTACCTTCAGGTCTTATCTTGAAAATAAAAATAATTGCTTTTATTACCGCTATAAATATTTTATGTTGTTCTCTATTTTTTTAAGAATAAGTTTTTTTCGAAGATTAATTATCAATTGATAAATAACAATACAGAAGAAATAATTTTGGCACTGACTTTTGAATAAAATTAAAATAACAGGTTATCCAAAATTAAATTGCCGACTTTGAAAACTTCACTTCTCATAGACATTCTTTTTTACATAAAACTTACAGATGCCATAATACCTACACGCTGGACTACGGCAAGCTACGAATCAAGATATCCAGCAGAACGATCATCTCCTTAGTCTATCAATCACCATATACAGTGCTGGCCATCAGTTCTAACCTTACCCCCTCTGAAGCACTTCAATATTTCAAGCTATTGGCTTGAAATTTTGATTGCACGTGTCTAGTGAGAAATGCTGATCAGCAACACCAACCTGACATTGATTAAATGTAATAGAATGCAATTATAGATGGGACACTATCTTTACCTCGGTTTAGTCATATCTCACCTATAGAAGTACTTTGGATTCTCCGGAACTCATTAATTGAAAGCCTGAGTTCTCAACTCTATCCAATAAGATTTCCAGTAAAAAAGTCTTTCAGCTTGTGGAGATATCACTCTATCAAAGAATGCTAGTGAAATTTCAGTTTTGATCATTTTCAATTCGTCACACTGAAAAACATATTCAGATCATTCAATTCAATTGAAAATTGTTTTTTCAGTATGTTCATAGACCAACGAATATTTCGATAAAGTTACAACATGTGCTGAGCTGGTAATACGACGATGTAATCAACTCGCCACCGCGCACTTTATCAAACACTCAAACCTCAGTGAAGTCAAATGTCCGTATCATTTTTCTTTCACACTAGTTAAGTGATACTGATCAACGATATATTTCAAGTCAACATTCCTTATTATGTTGATGAATTGATGACTGATTTAATTTTTGAATTATTGTTTGTAATCAACTTTAGGAATTAAGATTTTGTCCAGTTAAAAATCATGAAACAGAATATACAGATATTTTTTGTCCTCTTTAGAAGTTTACAAATGCTAGGAATAGTCGAAGAAATGAGTTTAACTAATACATCTAATACATCGTGTAACCACCATTTGAGTCACTTAAACTTTCGATGCGTCGATCTATCCTAATCATAAATTTCCAGCTAGCTCCTTCGGCAACAAACGCCATTCTTTATGGATCGCGTTGATTAATTGCTTGATATTCGATGTTTTTCTCATTGATAGTTTCACCTTGAGAAACGACCAAAGATTCCCTATGAGCTTCATATTGAGATTAAAAGATATTTAGAATGGCTTGTTTATACCATACTGCACCTTTCAGTCCTTCGACAATTTAGACCAATATTTCGGATCTTTATGTCGCACAAAATAATTATATAAAAAATCACTATTAAGATTTTGTTTAAAGCATACAACTTTACCGAAACCTTCGAAAGTCATGCACCCCCAAGCATTGGCTTTCAACGGAGATTTAATGGTTCTTCTAATGGTATGATGGCCTGGCAGTGTCTAATGCATATGCCCAACGGTATTCAAGCGGAAAGTTGTTTCATCCGTTGCTATGAATTTACACCAATTTTGATTTTGAACTAATTGCATTTGTTCTAACGATCGTGTTGGTGTTTAAATGATAGGAAAGGTTTTGATAATGGTAATGAATATCGAAGTCCAACTTCCTAGAGTCTTCAACGAACTGCTCGTTCACCAAGGGGGAAAAAGCGCGACTTCAGTACTTTACGTACTTCACGCGTACTTCACTCGTACTTCGAAGTACTGAAGTCGCGCTTTTTCCCCCTTGCCCACACCTCATATTCTACTATTATTCGTCATGCGAAAAAGTATAATTAAGATATTTATACCGTCTATTATCTATCTACTTATTGCAGAAAGAATTCTTTGTTTATTTCAAAACTGATTCACTGTTTCGAACAGCAATGATTTTTGTTTTTGTATCTTTTCGTGAAAATGTTAAGATTATCTCTATCATAATATCCTGTTCAGAAATTTTCAATTTACATTTATTTTATAAAATAAAGACGATTGGACGCCCAATTTTTAAATCTAGCAAACCGTGTAAAAAGATTAATTCTTATGGTTGATGAGCGAAACATCATTTTCGAGCGATGTATGTTTCAGTAGGTGTTATATGTAGCTTGGAATCAACTCGCTATGAGTTTGATTCTTAGTTCAAGCTGCCACTGTAAAAATTGCTATCCCGACATTCACATTATTCGAGTATTATATCACAGTTCGCTATGATGCGTTGGTTTTATTCCAATACGGAGTGATGATTATTTTTTAAGTTTACGGACAAAACTAAACCACTACGTTACATTGCATTAAACGATCAGAGAAACGTTACAAACTGGACAATCATGACATGAGTAGTTCCAATTTCTTTTTTTGTATAATAGTGCATAAGTATTTTGATAAATATTTTTGGAGAAAGCAATAGAAAGAGCATTTTAAAGAAGAATACAACAGACACAAATGGAATTTAATTATCTATTATTCACTCTTACTAAAAGTCGTTTATTCGTTGGTTATAACAAAAATTACTTAAACATTGTTTTTAATCACCAATAGTTAATGTTACAACGAATCCAAGCGTTGAAATATGTTACAAAGCAATATCACATAAATTACCTCGATATTTTAAGAACGTGTTCATGGAGTCATACAAATAGTAAAACGAAGAAATGTATGAGAACATCAACTGAATTTGCATGAATATATACAACTTTCTTTTTCTCTCTGCGTTGTGCAATCATAAAAATTGCTAAGAATATTTTAAAAGAAATATTTCAGCAAACTTTTCAATTCTCTATATTTACTAAAAAATATTCTCGAATTGTGAAGAAAATTCTTAACCATATGCAATGTCTGTATGAAAAACCTCTGAAAATTACTCAGAATTTTTCAAAATATTAGACAATTTGCACCTTCTCTAATGAACTTTTTAAAATATTAGTAAGAGCTCGAAAACCAACACTGAGTAGTTCTACCAGTCTGAAAGGCACAAAAAAATCTAAAAACTACTTAAAAATTCGAGGCAACTAAGTTTTCAAAACATCTACTCGCATATTTATTTTTCTCTCTATTCGCAAACACTAACTAAGTTATATCTTGCGGACAATCAAATTGGAAATGTTGGAGCACAGTATCTCGCTGATGCCTTACGAGATAACAAGGTGATTCTCATTTCCTCTTCTTCATCTACCATATTTAGCTTCCTATCTATTCACAGACGCTCACTGAGCTGTATCTTTGGAATAATCAAATTGGAGAAGTTGGAGCACAACATCTCGCTGATGTCTTACGAGATAACAAAGTGATTCTCATTTCCTCTTCTTCATCTCTCTCTCTCATATTTATTTTTCTCACTATTCACAGACACTCACTGTGCTGTATCTTGAATACAATCAAATAGAAGATGATGGAGCACAACATTTAGCTGATGCCTTACGAGATAACAAAGTAATCCTCTTTCCCACTTCTTTATCTCTCTCTCTCATATTTATCTTTCCTTCTATCCATAGACACTCACCGTGTTGGATCTTGAGCACAATAAAATTGGGCATGTTGGAGTACAATATCTCGCTAGTGCCTTACAAAATAGCGAAGTAATCTTCTTTTTCTCTTCTTTATCTCTCTCTTTCTCTCATATTTATCTTTCTCTCTTTTCACAGACACTCACTTCACTAGTTCTTTCCTACAATCAAATAGAAGATGTTGGAGCGCAACATCTTGCTGATGCCTTACGAGATAGCAAGGTGATTCTCATTTCCTCTTCTTCATTTCTCTCTCATATTTATCTTTCTCGCTATTCATAGACAGTCACCGTGCTGAATCTTGAGTGCAACAATATCGGACATGTTAGAGCACAACATCTTGCTAATGCACTCCGCGATAACAAGGTGATTCTCATTTTTCTCTTCACCTCTCGCTCATATTTATTTTTTTCTCTATTCACAGACGCTCTCCATACTGTATCTTGGGGGCAATAAAATTGGAGAAGTTGGAGCTCAACATCTCGCTGATGCCTCACGAGATAACAAAGTATTTCTGATTTCCTCTTTATCTCTTTCTTATTTATTTTTTTCTCTATTTACAGACATTCAAAGAATTGCATCTCTTCGTAGGAAACAATATTTCGTGGTCACTTCGAGAGCAACTGCAGCGAGAAGACAATCGATTGAAATACTAAAGGTGCTTTTTGTTTTTTTTTTAATTGCTATCTAATAAATAATTACCTTTGAATTCTTTTTGTTCTGTTTCTCTTCTATTGGTGCGCGTGCGTGATCAGAGATGTCTCTGAATTGGAGATGGTGTGATGGCCTTACACTATATACAAGTATCCGCACCCTCACGAGGGAGAGATGCGAAGACTAAACGGTCTATGGTGTTATCCTAAACAGTCAGTATCGTTGGGTCCTAGGTTTTGCCTCAATTAGACAGGGCTCGGACAATAACTAGTAGCGCGGCTCAATCGCCGCGGACCCTCTACTGAAAGGATGTGATCAGATCGCTCACATCTCTTATAATAAGAAAAAAAAATTGTTTTAATTCATAAGTCTAATCACTTGATCACTTGCCCAACAGTCTTTTACTCATACTGCTTTTGCTTACTACAATCTAGTCAAACAAACGTCCAGTCATTCGTCGGCCCCCCTCCGGTCGGCCACTCACGACTAGACGTTGACATATATAATCAATTTTCTATTTTCACACCAAAAAACTAGCTCTTTTATAGTATATCCGTCCGCAATCGAAGATACTCAAACTTTACGTAAAAGTATGGTCTGCAGCACAAATTTTATTCTTCCCTTCATTTTCAGGAACTGATAATCGGTCGAACTCACTCTTAAAGAGGCATTAATTAAGTTCCTTCGAAAAATCATTCAAGCCACCTGAGACTCTTTCGAATCTCATCTTTGAAGTAGCTCTCCAAATAAATGCCTAGATGTTTCTATGACCACTCCCACTATATCTTTCATTTCTTTTATTTCCTTTCGAAGCCAATAAATGATTTGACTTTCATTTTATGACCAAAACCAATGACATTCTATTATATGTAATATAATATCCACTTGATTGTCCTTAATGATTGTTTGAAACAAATAAATGAAAGTGTTTCTTTTCAGCATTGAAGGATAAAACACCCACGCACAACCACAATGGATTCGAAAAAGCTAATTCAAGACTAACGTTCATCACCGCTCATAATCTTTCGTCAAATTCTAACAACATAGTTGACTTTCTCGTAGGCGAAATATCAAAAACGACTTGAAAAAACGGTTCACAAAAAAACTGACTTCAGATTCGAGTTCCTCAACCTCGATTACTTTCGATCAACCTTTATAAGAAAATACTTTTGTCGTAAAAAAGTAGTCCTTTGTGTAAAAAAAGTGATCCTTTGTGTAAAAAATCGATTCTCAATAAAATTTTAAAAAACTAACATCAGATTCGGATTCCTCGACCCCGATTACCCTTCGGTCAACCCTTATAAAAAAATTTTTTTTTGCAAAAAAAGTGATCCTTTGTCTAAAAAATTGATCCTCAAAAAAATATTAAAAAACTAACATCAGTTTCGAGTTCCCCAACCCCGATTACCCTTCGGTCAACCCTTATAAAAAAATTTTTTTTGTAAAAAAAGTGGTCCTTTGTGTAAAAAATTTGATCTTCAAAAAATTTTTAAAAAACTAACATCAGATTCGAGTTCCCAACCCCAATTACCCTTCGGTCAACCCTTATAAAAAAAATTTTTTTTGTAAAAAAAGTGATCCTTTGTCCAAAAAAATTAATCCTCAAAAAAATTTAAAAAAACTGACCTCAGATTCGAGTTCCTCGACCTCGATTACCCTTTGGTCAAACTTTACTAGACATACTATTGCATTAAGAAAGAATCAACATACGTATGTATGAATGAAGGAACTTATGAACGAACGAACATACGAACGAACATACGAACGAACGAACATAGCTACTCTGCGTAATACCCTCCTTCCAGTAGAGGGAATATACTCACTCCTCTCCTTCTCAACTATCTAAGACATTAAGATAATCGTACCTTTTATAATGACAATGATTTGAAAGAGAAGAAAACATTAGATTAAGGATAAGTATAAAAGAAGAGAAAGAAATAATTACATTGTAAAGAATTGCAGCCAGCAATTTGCTACAATGAAACCATTGTTGAGCGAGAGCGAAGATAAACTTCGTTCAGAAAAATTGATGAAATGAATCAATTTTTTATAATATATCATTTTTATTTACAGATTATTTTTGTAATTTCCAATATTAATTGATTTAAAAGAAAAATACCATCTAATTAGAAAAATAAAGAAAAAAACAAAAGTCAGCCAATATTTGTTTTCGTTTTTCATTCTTCTCTTCTGTATATGCATTAATTAGAGGATAGACAAAATTTCCACTATAGACTTGATTTTGTACACAAATTAGTATTGAATCATTATTCTAATATTTGAAAAAAGCTGTTATGGATTTTATATATTAAATCTTTCAATATTCTTGAATAGGTATTGAATTGAGCTCCTTGGATAACGCTTCAGGCAAACTTGTAGCATCTGGGTATGTACCAAGGCTACGTTTCAGACAACTGAGTAACCAGAAGTCTGAAGGAACAAGATCAGGTGAAAAGCGATTAATCCAATGAGCAACTCTACTATATGAAACAATACCTTGTCTATAAGCAGCAGTTAATTCATCATGAATTTGTGTATTAGTTAAACCTAATAACCATCAAGTTTTTATATAAGAGCGAATGCAAAGTTTATCCATTTGAAAACAGAGGTGTTGAAAAAATTGATTAGATATTTGTCATAATAGACACTTGTGAAACTTCGTATTGATATTTTAACACACAACAGATGTCACTACTAGTATAAATCACCACCAGGAATAAAATCAATTAGGATGAAATTTTAGAGTGCTATTACGAGAAGCTTTTGACTACCCTATTTAGAATATGTTAGTAATGAATATTTATTCTTATCATCAACATCACTTCGATATGTAATCTTATTAAAAGAAGATGAGGGAAATATATAAAAAAATTCTTGTGTTTAACTTATTTCTATCTAAAATATAATTTTCTTATGACATAATTCATAACAATTAAAATTTAGATTTTTATAAAAAAGTTCTTTCTTATTAATTTTATTTTCATTTTATAAAGAAAAAAAATTATCATATGTGGGAATAAAAACAAAATTGAACTATTAAATTTTGATTGTAATATTAACTAGCTAAAACGATGAAAAATTTCTTCTAAAATATTCAAACATAGAATGTTTATATTGTATGAATACTTTTAAAATTTTATCATTCATTATGTACATCTTTTACTAACAATAATTTAACATATGAAAATAAAATATTTTTATTTTGCGTTATGCTTATTATCGACTAGACATCAACATAAAGAATATCATAAATTACTCATCTTCGTGGTGCACATACATGATACACATGAGCGATTACCTTTTCAACCCGTATTCTTTTTTTTTCTACTTTGTATCTTATCATATTCATTATGTACAGCTATGTTTATGCATCATTTATATCGTATTATAACTTCAGCAAGTTAAAGTCAAATAAAAATATAAATGTACAATAAATTGTGTGTACTTTATTATCTGGTATTAAGCATAGTTTGATCCTTGATGTAAATTACTGTAACGATCGGTATGATACATTTAGATTTCTTTTTGAAACAATTTTATTTATATTTATTTTTTAATATATAGAAATAGACTATTAATTTTCTATTTGTTGTTACAGCTACTACGTTTGTTGTTACTATGATTTAACATGTGAGTAAATTTTTAATTTATCTGATAATGATATTTGACTTCTTAGTAATACAAAATTCGATTTCTTTGTTAGTTTAATTTAACTTGAGACCATTTCAGTTCTTCAAGAAATCGAATGTTAAAGAAAAATAGTTTATATCATATATTGAAAATCATACAAAAATGAGTAGAAAATAAATTAAGATAAAAATTATTCCTTTAAATTATTTTTATTTATTAATTGAAATAATGTTTATTGCTATCATAGACACGAGACGTCAATATCAATCATAAAATGTATTTATCTCATAATCAATGTGTTTGTGTGCAAATTCTTGTTTGTTGGTTTATATTATGTAAACATCCGACCAATCTCAGTTGATGATTTTAACAATTCAACGTTATCTACTACCTATTCCATAAATAATAAGTACCTTAATTTACTGATTTTATTCATAGTTTTGTTTAGTACGATAAAAGTTTTTTTTTAATTTCTTTATTAAATAAATAAAAATAATTTTTTTTTTCGATTATTGTTTATTTTATATAGTATTATTTATCATTAATCAATCAATTACTGAATAAATTCAGCAATGCAATATTATTTTAATCATTTTAATGTGAATAAATTTTATCAAATAATTCAAATTATCTTCGAAAGAGATTATCTTCACATTAATTTTCATTTATATAGTATATTCATTTTTCTCGTAAAAATAGAATTTAAATTATGCTGTTATTTTATTAGTAAATCATTTCGTTTTCAATAAATGAGAGTTTCTTTTTTTCTATCAATCAGTTAATTATAGATTTAATAACGAACAAATTTTTGTATTCGATTATTTTCTGAATCTGCTTTATATAAATTTAATTGATTATCGAGTATTAATGTAACAGGTGTATTCAATGTCGTAGAATCAGAACCGGATAATCGAATACTAGCTATTGTTATACCTTTAGTTTGTCCAGACAAAAAAAGTTGTATTCAATGATTACTTGAATCAGTTACATATGGATTACCTATTGGATCAAGTGTAATACCCGAAGGATAACAAAGTATTGTTGATGTATTATTAATGAATCCAGTTTCACATACAGCAAGTGTTCAACTATTAGTACCTAATAGAGAGAACTCTTTGATTTTATTCTTTTCTTATTATTATCTTTGATTTCACATATACCCCTGGAAAACAAAAGTTAGACACTTTGTTTGACCTCTTTTTACGCTCGAAAACGACTTATTGGGAAACTAATTATGCCATTCGATAGCCCTCGTCGAGCTCTGTCAAAATATGCTTTTTGATCATATCTGGCTTTGATATGGCGAAAAACTAATCAAGTGAAATGAAGATGCAATGAAAGTAAGATTCCCAAAACTTGATTTTATCACTATATAATTACCTTTTTAAAAAAAGCAATTATATATTCGCATAGAGCTTGAAATTCTCTATTATCGTAAGCTTTTGAAATAAAAGCCGAAACATATAGAAAAAAAAGCTGCGTCATTTACAGTTTGTCAAGCAACGTGCGTACGTAATACTTGAATTATCCTCCAATATATAGATGCAAGATAGTTAACAAATATACTGGATGATAGAGAATTTCAAGCTCTATCAGAATATATAATTGCTTTTTTTAAAAAGGTAATTATATAGTGATAAAAAATTAATTTTGATGACAGTGACAAAATCAAGTTTTGAGAATTTTACTTTCATTGCATCTTCATTTCACTTGATTAGTTCTTCACCATATAAAAGCCAGATATGATCAAAAGGCATATTTTGATAGAGCTCCACGAGGGCTATCGAATGGCATATTTAGTTTCCCAACAAGTCGTTTTCGAGTGTAAAAAGAGGTTAAACAAAATGTCTAACTTTTGCTTTTCGGGGGTATATAATAAAGATAACAGCACAGAAGGCTGAAAATCGAAAGATAGAGTAAAAACAAGTGTTTCATCAGTCGAAAGGAAAAAAATGCGATGTTAATATTACCGTCGTATATGAAAATTTCCACTGTCAATACAATAATTGATGATCCAGACTGATTAGATATGTTCAATCAAAATGTGTGCAAAATTCAAATACATCGTATACAGAAGGGAAAAATACATTCTTTTTCATTTTCATGCCCTACCATATAAAAGGCTAATATTTTGCATACCTACTTAAATCAACTCAGGCTATCTAGTAGTAAAAGATATGGGTCTTCATGGGGTCTTTCTAGATCATTTTGGGTCTTCGCTCGTTTTACAAATACCTGAAAACTTTCAACACTCAGATAGCATTATGTAGTTTTCATCAGTTTTAAATTTCTTTTTTGTTTTTACAAAATGATATTTTGTCGGATTCGTTATCACACAAGATTAATTAGGCTCTTTGGATAATTCACTTGAATTACTTGAGACTTATTTCAAAACTATGCTTTGAAATAACGTTCTAAGTCAAAGTCTAGTCGCTTCCATATTTGACACCGCTACATCCTTTAATATTAGTTTAGGTTTAAACCCAATAGATGCATCTCGTTTGAATTCCTCTCAAAAAGTTACTAGATATTTGTTAATACACTCACTAAGGAAGTAAAAAAAGAAAACTATTCGAAAACTGCTACCAATAGAGTACATTACATTGTGGTCTAGGACAAATCTTCGCCTATTTTGAATATTATTTTAAGGTTAATGTCTATGAAGATTCAACAACAGAAGGTTAAGCAGCCACCTCTTTTTTTTTCAGGTATTTTTGTATAAATCTTACTCAAAATTCTGACGTATAGTAACGTACAAAAAGAAAAAAGTTTCTATTAGAATCAATGTCGAACATGGATTCATGACCATCGATTATTCTTAGATCAACCTTAAAATAACAAGAAGTTCATTAAGAAAGCTAAGAAATAGATCAAAAAAAGCTTTTATTCACTCCGAATTCGGATTTTCCGTACTTGTTAACGGTCAGTGGAGTTTTATCAAAAACTATGATTCATTCATTTATTGTTAATTAATAACTAACAATATTGAAAGACTAACCTCAGATCTGGGTTTCCCATAGCAAATTATATTTGGTGACTTTTCATTGTACACAGTTTATATTATTTATTATTAATTATTTGGTAAAAGCCATTCAGTCTTGATTTATCGATCTTCGGTTAGCTTGAATCAATCTTTATAGGAAAAATAGGAAAAAAAAACCATAAATTGCTTATTTACTTATTATTAACCTCAAATTTGACTCGAAATTTCAAGTCTATACCTTCGACAATTCTTCAAAGAACTTTCCTGAAGAACATCACAGGTTTTAAATATTAATCAAAGTGACACCATTTTCTGATTCCGGTGAAGACACAAACATACCTGCAAAACTAAAGACTTATTTTATGCGATATGATCCATGCCTCAATTCGAGAAACAAATTGTTATTATCTTAGCAAAAATTTCAAGGGGAAAAAGCAGACTTCTGTACCTTGGAAGTACAAAAATTTTAAGATTCGACTTTTTCAAAGTGAAGTTTTTTTTTTGTTTCATTAAGAACATGTTTTTTTGACCTTTGACCTGGCACGAACAAACACACAAACGCATTTCACTTTTTTCCATATCATCTCTCTTCAATCGAGGGAATTATTGAAATTTAACATTACAATTCTTAGTGATCAATTAAAAAGTATCAGATCTACGACATGAACAATCATTTTATTGTATTTATCTACAAGCTATAGAATTTTGTAAGTTGAGGGTAAATTATTAACAACATCAACTAGTTTTTGCAACAAGTTATTCTATCTCTTAATCGATTTTCTGCTCAAACTTTATTATTATTCATGTACATTTCCGAATACCATCCGAGTGATAAAAGCTACAATAACAATGCCTATGTTACAAGTTAAATGTAAAAGGAGCTTCTCGAAGATGAAGTTCATAATAAAATATTTAGATTGAAGATATATCATTTGTTTTACGAAAACCGTATTTATTATATTTCCAGTAATTCCAAAATAGATGGGCTAAGTCCACCCGAGAATAAAATCCTGGCGTCGTCGCTAAGACCTGTCCAGTAAAATGCTCATAAAAAAAATGAATGGCAAGGAGTTTCAAAAACTCATCGGATGAAACGTTGCGCATCGAGACGAACTCTCGTAGTCTTTACTGAAATTTCTATTGCAAACATGTCTTACTAAGACTACTTCTTCCTGAAAGTTTCAACTCAAAGTCTGTTCCAGGTCAGAAATCGTTTCTGAGTGGGTTAGAGAGAAGCTTAACTTTAGAAATAATAAATAAAAAAACTGACATATATTTGATGAACATTATTCTTATAGTCACGTGCAAACTTTAATAATCAACAAAAGTCGACATGAGATATTTTTTATCAAATCATATTCATTCCCAGGATTTTTACAATATGAACAGCAACTATTCATATTTATGGTATAGTCATAAATACAATAAGACCCTCATTTTAAAATAATCCCAAGAATAACCATACATATCCTAATTCATTAAAATAAGAAAAATATGAATCAATTCAATATATACGATGTTATTAAATTAAATAAAAATAAATATTTCTTTATTTGTAATTAAAATGCATATAATTATAAAGAATTTTTTTTTCAAAAGTGTTATTAATTAAAATTATTTGATATAAGATTCAATCGATGTATTTATCCTCTTCCCAATTTCCTTCTTGTGTTTTGCCATTATATAAAATTAACTTTCCTTGGCCATGTCTTTTCCCGTTACTAAAATTTCCTTTATAATATGTACCAGTTTTCCATTTTAATTTACCTTGTCCATTTATCTCATCATTAGACCATTGCCCCGTATATTTGTCTCGATCAGTGAAGTAATAAATACCAAATCCATGCTTTTTATCATTTTCGAAATTACCTTCATATCGACTATTATCAGTCGATATTTGTACGCCAAGTCCATGTGCCTTTCCATCAACTACATTGCCTATATATTTATTTCCTTTATCATCAAAATATACACCATACCAACGTTGATTGTTTTTTCCATCTGTCCATTCATATTGATTGCTATTGGACACTATTTTTATACTTTGATTAGTTAGCTCATCATTATCCCAGTTACCTGCTTGTATCGTTCCACTCTCATTAAAAAGAAGAATACCATGACCATGTCTAATACCATGTTCAAATGTTCCTATAAAACGATCACCGTTTTTAAAAACACAAATTCCTTCTCCATTTGCCTTATCATCGGCATCTTGTTCCTCAAATTTCTTAACTTTTTCTTCATTAGTACTATAATACGTTCCATAACCTTGCTTCTTACCATTGTAATAAGTTAATTTATATCGATCACCATTAGAAAAAATAATTACTGCTTGAATCTCATTTACCTCTGATTTTCCATTTTCTAAAAAAGAAGAAAATCTGTCATTTTTTATAATTTTTCTATATTATTATATGCACTCGAATATGATTTATTATTTATTTCTTTTGTTACTGTAGCAGATTATATTTCCGGATAATCAATATCTTTTATAATATAGTTATCACAATAGCTAAAAAAACTTACTCATATTTTCCTCATTAGTAGGATTGTTCGCATCGAGCATCTCAATATCATTAGATGCTGCTTGTTCATTATCAATCTCGTTGATTTCTTCTAAACAGATAGCAGCTTGACTATCATTGTTACTCAATTCGCTGGTTTTGACACGTAAATGTATGCCTGGTAGTAATAATACTTCATAATCGTCCTCATAAGGAGTATAACCATGAACATCTTTGCCGTTCAATGGTTTAATTGTGCAAAGAACTACTTTATTATTGAGGAAATGTTTAATAATATCAACTGATGATGAACACGAAGTTATACTAGACAATACTAACTTTTCCTTTTCTTTTAATTTTTCTATCATATTAATAGGTAAACCTCGCCAAATTGTGTTCGTGACTGTTGGCAATTTTT
>JAJEKB010020939.1:981612-1002662 GCA_022393335.1 Macrotrachela quadricornifera
TATACTAGTCATAAAAAACTACACTATTTACATTATTTTCTTCAAAAATACAAATTATTTATGAGAAATTGAATCAATATATTTATTGCTTTCGCAAAGTCTTTCTGTTAGCATCATGTATCTCAGAGGAAGGAAAGGAAAGGAAAGGAAAGAAGAGATACATGTGCTCGGAGGAAAAAGACGACCTTCGTGGGACTCGAACCCACACCTTCTGCTATCCGGGCAGATGTCCTAAGCCAGTTAGACTAGAAGGACCATCTAATCCTCCGTGTAGCGTTGTGATGATTCAGAGCAACGCTAACACTCTTTCACTTGACCATTAGCAAAGATTAACGTACTCATTATTACTAGGCCAGATAAGCATACCTTCACCATTCATTTCGTCTTTGACCCAATCACCCATATATCTGCCATCATTAGCGTAACTGTAAGTGCCATAGACATGTCTTTTTTTATCATCTTTGAAGCGTCCTTCATATTGATCACCATTGGAAAAAGTGGTTACCGAGGAGTATATCCTCCTCTTTGATTCGTCTTTATCTAAAAAAGATCAATCAATGATAGTCACTGAAGAAATTTTAACATGTTATTTTATGTATTAAACAGTGAATTGATCGTCGGTACATTTACTCTTGAGATGAATATTCTTGTAGAATTACTAAAACCTTTATAATTCAAACATGTAATCAACTAATCTCTTACAGTTTTACCAACCGCTTAAAAGGAACAAGGACAAGTGTTACCTTAAAAGTATACTGAATTTCTTAAATCTTTCAAACATTTGACTAACACTTCAATAATTTTCCAATGTCTGCTCTATCAATATATAGATTGAAGCTTCTCCTACCGATTTATAAACATCTGACTTTGATAGCTATTATAGTTTAAGTAATCTAGAAACAAGTTCACATCGACTTAATCAACTACGATAAATCTCATAGTAATAATCGTTTTACACATGTTTTCAAAGTGATATTTTAACCATATGTAGGAACTTTCAGATTGAAATTACATCATTCATGTTTTTGATGACTATCTTGCTATAGACTAAAAATTCAGTAAAATGGCCATAGCTTCGAAAAAAAGTTGTATAGACTGTTATCTTTTTGCACTATTTCTAGTCTTAGTAGATTCCACTTATCGACAAAATATCATTTAAAAATTTTTTAATTACTACAGAGAATGAAAAAGTTGTAAACTACAATTGCGGCTTAATATACTTTCTTCTGAACGAAATAAATGATTCAACCGAAACCAACGTTTGTATTAAATAAAATAAGCTTTTTTGTCAATCAGAATGATTCTGGATGATACTTATGAGATAGATTTAACTCTACTGTTTGTAAACCGTTTAATTTTCTACAAAATCATAGAATAGAATATATTAGTGCTCGGAAAAGCAAAAGTTAAAGAAATTATTTGAAGAGCTATTCTTTACATAACGTGATGTTCCATCAGAATCCATTATTCTTCCTAATCTGATTTTCTAAAATGCAACAAGTTTTGCATTATTATCGCTATATGCAAAAAGAGAAGTAAATTGAACATTTTGTAGAGTAAAATTTATTCTAAAAACTAGTATGTGAACAGATTTTATATTATTTAACTTGAGACAATTTTAATCAAAATATAGTTAGAAAATAATTTTAAACATCAAATTCTGCAGCTGACTCATCTTTAGTTCATTTATGGATTGAAGGATAGAAACAACAGCTTTTAGACACAAGAATACAATGATATAGCTGATCAATGTCCAATAAAAACGATGTAAGAGCAAAGATTAACGATACAAGAGAATAGTCTTTGTAGTCATAATAGTAAGATGATTGCTTATTATCATAGTCGGTTACATATAATAATCATAATGAGTATCAATTAAGTAATGAATTAACTGATATTTGTTTTAATAATTTAAAAGGAAATGCTCAAATAATAATAAACTAGTTAAAAGACTAAAATTTGTATTATCATTGAAAAATGTTTCAATTCTAAGAAAAGTATAGAAGCAAATATTTTGAAATATTTTCGTCATTTTAAAGTAAATCATGATTTGATTCTCTCAACTAATTATATTAACATTGTTATTTGTTTCATTTTCTAGATACGCACTGAAAATACGACTATATTCATACCATACTTTGCTGGCGGATGCATATTAAACAGTTCTCATTGTCTATTTTTTTTGTTTTTTATTTCAATAATCAATCTAATCATACAATACGATTAACAACAGCAATAACATTTATTTCTAAATTTTCTTCTTCTCGTAATACTATTACTACTTTACCACATATTTTATAAATCATTCGCTTTAATTCATTTCGAAATGTTTTTGATACTATCACAAATATGAAAAAACTAATACAATAAGGAATATGATGAAGAAATATAGTAAACATATTAAAAAAATTATTAATTGCTTGTTCTAATGATGTTTGTATTTTATATATTATTGCTGCTTGATAAACAGTAACAATATTTAAACCAATACTAAATATAATATAAATAATATTTTGTACAAATAAACAACGAAGTAATTGAAAATCTTTTTTTGTCATTGAACGAATTTGTTTTCGTTGTTGTCGTGGAACAATTCGTATATGTCGAACATTTTTATAAGCAAGTATACATAAAATAATCATAATAAGACAATAAACACAATTAGTAATGAGTGAAAAATACGAAACAAAATTACGATAAAATTCTGAAAGATCATAATAACAAATAAAATAAGAAGGATATATTTCTTGTATATCAACTTTAATAAGTACATGAAAAAAGAATATTATCCAAAAACTTGTACATATACTAACAGAAAAATAAGCTAAACGTTTTGAACTATATAAACGTGTATCAACATTTTGTGATAAGATTAATAAACGATCAATTGATGCAAGAATAAGTATAGTTGGAAATAATGTAGCAAAAAGAAATGCTGTATAGTAATATAATTTACATAAGATTCTATTTGAATTGTGTATATTGATATTTAAACCAAAAAGAATAGCTTGCAATACACTTGAATTAATATAACATGAATTAAAGAAAAGACAAATATTAAAATAAAAAACACAAACATTTTTTCTCCAAGATTTTTTTGAAAATATTAATGCACTTAAGAAATTTCCAATATTACCTATGATATAAAATACAGGAATAACATATCGATATAAATAAATTATAGTATTATTCAGATTGTTAATATAAATATTATTGAATGAATCCATTTTCATCAAAGATTAATATTTAACAGTAATATTTCTTAGAATGTATATAGAACAATTCATGTGTTGCTTTCTATTAAAATGCTGATAAATTTTTATTTTGTTAAATATAAAATAATAGATATAATCTTTTTAATATAAGCTTTTTTGTACCCAATACATATCAACAACGAGAAAAAGTTTTGCACTTTTCTGACAGCCTGATGTATCTTAAGCCGACAGAATAATTTTTTAAGTATCTCAAAAGATAAATTTAAAACTAGTAAATAATTTATAAGAAGAATATCTATTAACATATAAATTGACTTGATGATTTTCTTCGATAACAAAACATCATTTTTTTTTGAAAAATTGAATTGTTTTATAAAGATCAAAAGAGTATGTATTTAAAATGAAATAAATAAAATTCATTTTATTATCAATTATTCATTCTAATAATGTTAAGTTTCAAATTTTTAGAATGGCCACAAATTTATCGATATCGACATTTTTTTGTAGTCAACAAAGTTGATGTTTTTCTAAATTTTATTATCATTTTATAATTCATATATACTTAGAATAATACTGAATACAATATAAAAAATATCTTTTAATAAATGAACAAGAAAACAATGGAAATTTTTTTTAAAATCATTATAATTTAATCCATCTATAGTAATATTCTTAAACAAGTCTTAAATACGTATTAGAAGTAATTGAGACAGAGATTAAATAACCGGTAGTGCTTGTTATTACAACTCGCTTTATCCTTGATCGAATCCAGTCTATCATTAAATAAGCAAGTTATATTATTTTTCTTTAGATGATACATAACTACAATTTATGATAAAGTTAAATCCAAATTATTTAAAAATTAATATCAACGTTTTTGGCATACATATATGAATAGTGATATAACCACAATTTTTAGATTGATGAACAAGTTTCTCCTTCGTTGAAAAAAAAACAATAAGCAAAGTAGACAAAGTTTTTATTGATAAGCCAAACATTGAGGAGCTATTGGAGCAAACGTGCCATAAAAGTATATACATACACATGGATAAGTTAATGTCAGAGATGTCCATTGCGGGTGAGAATCTACCGCTGTTGCGATGATATTTTTAAAAATCTTTGGATTTTCAAGACTGTGATCGGTTTAAACTAGAGCTGACCATGACAATCGATCAGATTCGTCAAACCTTATCGTGCAGCACACATCAACGTCGAGATTATGTATGAATTTCTTAGTTTTTGAAATTTCTTTCATAGAAAAGCTGCTGTCGCCACCGCCACGACGGCAGCAGTAGTGTCGCGATGGACCTCTCTGGTTAATATTGAACCTTTTCTCAATATGTGTTGGAGCATCATACACAAGCATTTTTCCTATTATATATATAGATACACATGAATATCCTTTTCTCTTTGATCTGTCCTTTTCTACTTATATATGATTAGTATTTTCTGAATAGAACCGAACTCAAATTCATTTAAACTTGCAGTTAAAATACAAAAAATCGCTTTTTTTTTTTTTCTTAATTCTTCACATAAAGAAAAAATAAAATACGCATAGTAAAATTGAATCTATATCGAAAAATCAAAGAAATAAAACTAATCTTAATGATCTAGATGTAATAAAACCCTTAATTTAACTTATTTTCAATTTATCTATTCTTACATTTGATTTGTAAGTGTTTACATCAATGTTTTATTTTATGAACATTGTAAACATTGTTACTCAAATCAATGGAAAAATCAAATAAAATTCTTTTCTTGCATGTACAATATATCATCTTTTTTAATTTGATCAGTCTTGTTAAAAGTTCTAAACTATGTGTCTTGAAGAATCATGACACAACTATCCTACCAATTTGAAACAATAATGTAATCAATTCATTTTAGATAAACAGATTTAAGGATTCATTTTTAAAATTAAAAGATATCACTTTTGATCAGCTAATATCTGTTATCATTCAATGTTATACAATCTCAATAAATTGACAAAAAAATTAAATTATATTTATTCAATAATCATATCGTTTATTTAGTGTGTATTTTGATAATATTCTTTATTAATAATTTCTGATTGACTTGTTTGAATACTTTTTAAGTTAGCGAAAGCTAACAAAATAGAATTCTGAAAATAATTTAAAGAATAAAACATAATAGTCAATATACATTCGATTTAAATGTAAAATTCGACGATTAATGAAATCAGACAAAAATAGATTAGGCATTCTCATTTCAACTGAATGAATCAAAATTTAAACAAAAGTTAATCATGTGAATTAACATTTTGACTCATTTAGTAGAGATATTAGTAGAATTTACTTTGAGACTGTTGCTGATTGTGAAGATTTTATTATTACTTGTCGTTAGAAATTTCCCGAATTTCAACATTGATAAGCGATTTTGGATGGTAATTCTGTATGTCATCCTTATTTCAATTCGTTTATGCAATATATAAATCAATTCTATTTGATTTTTTTGTATTAAATTATTGAGATTATATTTTATCCAACGACAAATTGCGTAATACAATCACAATCGAAGGTAATATTTTCATCAATCTGTTTCATATTTTCTGACTGCTATGTGCCTCAAGAATTTAAAACAAACAAGACAATGTTGTTTTTTTACATAAAGAAAATGAATGTTGATATGAAAGTGTAAAATCTGTGTCAACTATATCTGTAGACAGCCTTCGATTTGTACTGCATATTTATTTTATCAATACTAGGAGTAGTGGAGCATTTCCAAATCTGATGAGATTCAGTAAATTTTTTTTCTCCTAAGTAAAGCTCTCAACACATTGGAAGATCCCTTTGAAAAATTGATTTTTTTAGCATTGATGTACATGTTAACACCTAAGCTTCTTCTATTATAGATAATACGTAAAGAAACTCAATAGGCACAGAACCTAGCTAACGCGATGCGCATTCAAATGTGTTGCATATGAAGAGATCTTTCTGAAATAAGAACATCTTTGGTAAAGAACTGGAATCCATTACTCTATACCTCACTTTGTCTGTATATTTCTTTCTAAAAATTCCAGCACGTTCTTATTATGGAAGATCCCATTCACAATTGGAAAAATATATTTCTGAGGATATGCAATGAGACATGTTTTTGAAATATGCCTGCTATGTTTGAGGATGTATTTATTTTCACATAAAGATGCAAAGACGCTTTCCGGAAGAGACTTAAAAGTAGAAGTTTACATTAACAATATCATTATTTCAATCCGCGGAGAAAGACTGGCCAGTTTAAGAGACGGCCTGCTAGACCACTAACAATGCCGGCACCCAGCAAATGTTTTGCGAATTTTTTCTGCTAGAATGGCAGATCATGTTGTGAGGCTTATAAATCCAAGATATTAGGTGTTTCTAACTTATCTGTAAAAAATAGCACGGATCACAATCTTCCATTCTTTAGGGGTAGATTATAAAAATTCGACAACAGTACTTTTTCAACATTTTGACAATGTTTTGAGTTTGTCTATTTCTGCTCGTCCATTTGAGTTGGGGTACATCTCAAAAGATACAGAAAAGAATTCTCTACAAAATGGTCTATGTTCACGTTCATAAAAATCACTTTTGATAAGCAATTGTCCTTTCACAAAAAAGGAGGAATCTATGGTTGATATTCGTCTTTGAACTAGTAATATGCGTCTAGTTCTGTTGTGGCGCACTATCCCAAAAAAAATTCCATCATCTTCTGAAAGCCCTTGAAATTCCGCATCTTTTGATGTATTAGAGAGAAAAATCTCGGGCAGTGTTTTAGTAGAGATCACATTTATTATACTAAGTGGAAAATTCATAGTAAAAGAATACAAAATTATCAAAGTATATTTTTCCTAGGAGTTTTTACCTTGATAGTTCCGTTTGAAAGCAAAATAAATAGCATATTCAGAATCAGTGTGAAAAACTGCAGTGAATTAGACATCTTTTAGAAAAAAATTATCCACGATTTTTCTCGAAAAATGTTCCTGGGCCGCCTTAAGAAAAGTTTTATGAAAAAGGGCGGAGTGAGAGCACAGGCGAGTTTTACATGAAATTTTTTTTCTAAAAGATGTCTAGTTCGCTTAGTGTGATAAATGTGGTCCCACCTAAAATACAGAATTTCAAGGGCTTTCAGAGTATGATAAAATTTTGTGGGATAGCGAGCCACAACAAAACTAGATGTAAATTACTAGCTCAAAGACGATTGTTAAACATAGATCCCTCCTTCTCTGTATATATATGCGAATATGATCGCACCAAAATGATTGTATAAAAACTACTTCACTATATTTCAATTTATAAAAACAATTAAGTGGTCTTATGCCATTATATTATCATATTTTCTTTCTTCTTATTTAGAGCAGGCGCATTTTCGTGTATTTCAAACCTTCTGAAAGGTTCTCAACGTCATACATAATTGTTTTCCGATTTATCCTCTGATGGAGGGAGGTATCCTTAGATCCTCAGGTACTACTATAAGGGGTGCACATAGATTCTTAAGGGCTATTCTATGGGGTACCCATAGCTCCTTAGATGCTGTTATATAAGGGTACCTAAAGGCTTTCGGATACCTCCATAGAGTGGCTCTTGAGAGCCTAACAGTAATCGATAGGTTAGTTCTTATGAACCTACAAATTCCTCACAGAGTAGCCCTAAGGATCTAAAGATACCCCCTCCCCATAGGTCGATCTCCCCTTATAGTAAACTCGAAAATGCTCAAACTTTGCTATCTTATTCCTTATAACGTGGCGCACATTATCCTAAATTTTCAGCTCTCTGTCTTGACAAATAAGGGATCTGTAGAGGTTAACATGCTTGAAACCTTATTTTTTTTCATGCTGCAAAAATAATGGTTGTCGCATAATACATGTAAATAGACCACCTTTACATTTCATTTTTGCACCACTTGATACGTTGTATTAAAAAAACAAAATACACTCCTCGCGGACAAAAAAAACGACATTTTTGCATTTCATTGTTTTGCCACATGCTACACTATTAAAAAGCGAAATATACCACAAAATGCAACGTCAAAACAACTACAATTTACAACGAACAGTTTATTTTATAACTGCAGTTTTCGTTTTCAAAATGGACAAATTTTCATGGCACTAATGATACCAAAGACTAGTGCCTCTGAATTTTATCCGTTTTGAAAACAAAAAGTGCAACTATAAAAAAAACTCTCTTTTGTAGATTGTAGTTCTTTTCACCCTGCATTTTGCGGTATATTTTGTTTTTTTTTATACAGTGTTTTATATGGCAAGAAAAATGAAATGCAAAAATGTCGTTTTTTTGTCCGGGGGGACTACAAGATGCAGCATGAAAAGTTCTACAATCTACACCAGAAAGTGTATTTTAATTATAGTTTTCGATTTCATAAAGGAGCAAAATTGGCTTTTTCTACACGAACAAAAGATTCGTTTTTTTTCCACCCTTTTTATCACCTAACAAATTTTATTAACAAAAACACAAGCTATACCACAGAATGCAATGCCAAAAGCTCTAGAAGCTACACAGTACAGTATGCTTTAATTATGTAATTTTTGCTTTTTCTTGAGAACAAAAATTATATAATTGGAATATGCTGTATTGGGTGGATTCTAAAGCTTGTTACGCTGCACCTTGTAATATATTTTGTTTTCTTAATATAACGTATCAAATGGTGCAAAAATGAAATGTAAAGGTTGTCCATTTACATATATTATGCACCAACCATTATTTTTTTCAGCATGGAAAAAAATAAGATTTTAAGAATATTAACCTATACAAATCCTTTATTTGTCCGGGTAGAGAGCTGAAAATTTAGGATGATGTTTGTTACATTACAAGGAATAGGATGGCAAAGTTTGAGTATTTTGAAGTTTATTATAAGGAACAACGAATCATTTTTTTGAGAGGTACCAAGATTTTTGGATCACCCTTTATCTATATAATAAGACCTGAAGATCTAACGAACGAACCTCTTAAGGTCTTAATTGGGGATTCAAAAGAAAGATATACCAGTCGATAGAGCTCAACGAGCTGATCATGATGGTGGTAAAGCGTTTTCCCCCAAATCATTTGCTTATATAGTTTTAGCATCAAATTAACTCTATGCAATCAGATTTTAGCAAGCTTTTTCTTCAGTATTGTAAGGGTGAAACATGATGATGTCCGAGCCGATCTGGAAGTGCGAAGAAGCACTCTTTTATGTGCCCCAAACAAGGCTATGTTTTGTTCTTACAATAGTAGACAGAACATTTTCCGAAGTATGATTGGTTCAGAGATCTTTACTATTGTAAAACCCAAACAGTGTTGTTCAGATCTCTGGATTGTAATCGTATCTTCGATACACGAAATCCGCTTTTTTTCCCTTGGGCACCCTTTGGTTTAGGGATACTCTTGAGTATTTCAGTTCTATATATTGGAAATACTCATCGGTCGTCAAGTGCTATTAATCCCTTATCATTTTGGAAGTTAAGACATGCATCTTATCCTGTTTTATGAATGGTTGCTGCTCGAATATGTACAGTACCAGCTATGAGTGTCACATTTGAAAGAGAATTCAATTTTATCGGTAGTACAATTACACAAAAGCAATCGAAATTATCACCAGATACGGTTAATGATATGGTATTTGATCATTCATATAAAATTTACAAACAAAAACTGGAGACTTGATAGAAACATAGTTTGACTTTCTTTTCTTAAATAAGTATTTTAATTATTTCGCTTCCTAATTATTAAATTTATTTATTTATTTATCAAGTGATGTTTCGTCAATCAATGTTGATTTCATCAGACTATATTTGTATACACAAGGTAAAATAGCATGTACAACGTTCTTTTCTATCCTGTTGATAATGGAATGAACAAGACGATATATACTGGACGAAGCTTTTTTTTTGTTTGAAATTATCTTCGTTCTTTCCATTATCAACAGATTAGAAACGAAAATTGTACACGTTATTTTACCTTGCGTATATCGAAATAGTCTGATGAAATCAACATTGATTGCCGAACCGTTACTTAATAAATCAATAAATTTAAACGCGTCAAACTTTCAAAGTTTGTAGAATTTTTCACGCTGATCATTTTGACTATAAAAAAGTTAAGACTTCCACTTATAATAACAGAGAAAAAACATGAAGATTTTTACTAGAAAATCATGTTTTTTTTTAACTTTATGCAATATACAGCTGTATGATTTTACGATCATAATCGTCTTTTAGTTTGCTAATGATAAAGAGTGTCACTAAAACTTATATAAATTTGGTATAGGAGTCGATAGCATGCAAATTGTTCTATCAAATCCTATAGTTTTGATTTTCTAGGTATGAGACTTGGGTCTGAAATAGGATCTACAAAAGAAAATATATACTTTTTCGGATGAATATTTGTATGAGACCTTAACTATAATATACAAAAACTGCCTTCGATTTTGATAAAATTTCAGCATTTGTAGAGCTTTTAATTCTAAAGCACTTTGCTAAAAAAACATTTTTGTTTTGACAAAGATATACTCCAATACTGGAAGCAATAAAAAAAACCAAAAATAACAGAATAGTTTTTTTCGATGAAAAATTGTTGGTAAACAGATTTTTTAATAGCCTTCCCGATCGAAACAAGGCCAACAATTAAATCCAAGACCATATTCGAATTCCTTGTGATACAGCGCATGAGACCAAATTAACATGACTTCAATTTTAACGAAAACTGCTTCTATCATGGATACTAAGTGTTAACTAACGACTCAAAATATTGTTACCATTTATCAGAGATTATCCTAGATTGAAACAGTTCTCCTTAAAATCAAAATCATATTTAGTATGATCTGATGCATCGTATTACAAAGAATTCGAATATGGTCTTGGATTTAATTGTTGATCTTGTTTCGATGGGGAAGGTTGTTAAAAAACCTGTTTACCCGCAATTTTTCATCGAAAAAAATTATTCTGTTATTTTTGATTTTTTTATTGCTTCCAGTATTGAAGTATAACTTTGTCAAAACAAACATGTTTCAAAAATGTCTTTTTAGCGAAGTCGAAGACAGTTTTTGTATATTATAGTTAAGATCTCATACAAATATTCATTCGAAAAAGTATATATTTTTTTTTGTAGACCCTATGTCAGACCCAAGTCTCATACCTAGAAAATAAAAACTACCGGGTTTGATAGAACAATTTGCACGCGCTATGAAAATATTTCTCAATTGTACATATATTCTAAGCATTTTCACAAGGGCTACATTATTTTACGAGTAAAATTTTATCACTTACAAATTAAAAGACGACTACGCTCGTAAAATCATACAGCTGTGTATTGTGTTAAGTGGAAAAAAACAAAAAGATCAGCGTGAAAAATTCTACAACCCTGAAAGTTTGACACGATTTGAAGGAATTCATTGTATTGATAGGAGAACTTCCACAGAATCATCCCAATATTTTCCATTTAATATTGATAAATAAAAGTATATACCGATATGTGTGTATATAAGATGAGCATAAAAGATTGTCTAATATAAAGGATATAATATAGTAAACCTTAGCTTCTTATACGTTTTCATCAATTTTCAACTTATTCGGTTCGATTCAATTCGATTTCAAAAAATGTCTAGTCAATTTCACTACTGACAGCTATGTTGTTTGATTAACGTCATTATAGAAAAAAGAAAGTTATTGTGTGTGACAGATTCGTTTCTTTTGAATGGTATTACTCAATAAAAACAGAAGAAAGGAAAAATACAGGCAGCAGTAAATTATGCAATTCGAATTATGTGTATGCAATCAAACTGGTAGGATTATTCGCCAATTAACACCCAATTTCAGTTTTGACCTGTTGATATTGAATTTATTGTCACAAGGAAGTTCTTTGTGAAAATATATCCTATTCCGTGATGTTGAATATTGCGAAATAGCATAACTGCTCATTATTTATTCGAATATGAAACTCTTTAGATACCTATCGCATCAATGAAGATCTATGTGAAAGAAAAGCTGATCGAGTGAAATTGATTGAGAGGTAGTATATTTTAGATACGAATGCACGGATACTACGAACATCGATCTGCTTATCTTTGATAGTCAAATACAGTTGCACGAAAAAGTCGATCACTTTTTCTTATCATTATTCTATCAGGTATCCCGAGTGATGCTCCTAGACAGATGCTTCTGTGACAGTTGCTTTCCAGTGAGAGTTACTTCCTAATGACATTTTCTCTACGAACACTTCTCCCGGGACACTGCTCTTGTGATATTCTTGGGTCAATAGTGACAGAGGAAATTTTTTTTATAATTTCAGCTTTTTTCCAGTTGGTTTTGTTTGCTGATGCTTTACACTAATGGCTGTAGGGACTGATCTATGTTTTCGTCTGTTGAGCTGTAAAAGTCATTGACGAAATAATTTAGCTAATATAATATTTATTTGTCAAAAATGGCGCGACCAAAGGAGAAAGTATCTTACCTTGCTTTTAGAAAACATAAGTAGTGTTTTCTCGAATTTTGAAGGATATATATGTCAAACATCAGCTATTAGTATAGCAAGTGTTGAGAGATCTACCAGGCAAATGAAGCTAGTCAATAATAGACTACGAAACGAATATGAATGATGAATGCTTACATCCTTTACTTACGTGTACATTAGAACCATTAATTTCAGATTAAATGAATAATAAAGAACTATTTGTAAAATGGTTAAAAAACAAAACTGGTCTTAGAATTCAGCTCGTTTATGTTTTTCTTTGGTTTTTTTCTGCTTTTTTAAAATTAATTTTAATTAAAGGTCTCAACGAGCAAGTAAAGTAATACAAGGGTTCTCATTATTTATACGTTATCGTTTTGATTCCTTATGTCCAAAGCAGTTTTTGAAATTTTCTCCTATTTTCGAGAATATCGTCTCCCTCTGCTTTTACCGTTTCGTACCACTGCTGCTCTTTTCTTAGAAGCACATATCTCGCACACTAGACAAGAACCATAGCCAAACGGCAGAGCCGTCGTCGCTGCCGCCGATCCACACAAATAGATACTATTTGTTGAAAGGTTATGGCGTGCATTGTTAGTTTTTATGAATCTTCTATTGTTGTTTCTTCCCAGTGTATCCTTTAACATCATTGTCTCTAAATCCACTTAAAAATTTCAATTACTGCTGCCGGCAAGCAGAAAAGAATTCGAATTTACAATCACTACCGCCACCGGCAGAAAAAAGTTATGAAAAGAACAAGCTGCCGCCGATCAGCATGTGGAAATCAAGCATGTACGAATTGCATTCTCTTTCTCACATACAGTACTGGTTTATTGGACAGTATGTTAAGAAAAAAAATGTCGTCATACTTCCGAGAAACAGTCGTATGTGTCATACATAAAGCTGTGTTCACTATATTTCTTTCCCAACAAGGATTGTTTACTAACTGTACATTGCAAAATTACATGATTCAAGAAATCAATTTCCTAGAAAGGTAGGATTGAGTATTTAAAATATAAATGTCTGACAGACGAAAAGCTGCAACTTGTCAATTGAAATCAGTGGAATTCATTGGAGAGAATGTACAATAAAATGTTGGCAACATGGTTGGTTTTTATTATGCTGATGCTAGTTCCAGTTACTTCTTTTCACGTATGTATTCTGATTTTTCACTATTCTTGTCTTTGAATTGTATCTTTGTTTTTTATAGGACACGAAAGCATTCGTTATATGCCGTCAAGTTGCTACCGTTTATAGCTGTCCAACCGGCATTGGATGTACTCGAGTTGGCTATGTCTTTGGTGGACAAAAACTACCGAGCAAATGTTTTGTCATAGGACGACCGATTACTGATACTCTAACGAGCAACCGATGGTATCTAGTTCACTTAACAAACAAAAGAGTGGGTTATGTTAACAGCATCTATTGTCTTGGAAACGCTACTCGTTGTTGATATCTTCACACAGTATTCAAAAATTGCTTTATACTTTTATTATCCGCCTAAGCTTTTATCAGTACATCTAAATGTTGTATCTTTTGAGTTTGTGTGATTGTTTCTTTTCTGTTTTTGTTATTATTGCTGTTATGTATATATCTCTTTGAAAGTAAAATAAAAGTCAGTTAGGCCTAACTAAAAATGAGCTTAACGTCCTTAAATTCAAGTGCAAATATAAGGTATTAACAGTAAATCTCATTACTTATGAATGATGTGATAATAATAACTGGTCGCAGGGAAACATGTAAGCCATAAAGCTGAGGTACCATCGCCAATTGAGGCATCGATTTACACCTAGAGACCTGCGGGCTCGTTTTTTTCGACTCGAACCCGACCGGATTTACGCCACAGACGATAAAGAATTACTTCGCTCATTGTGAACAACGAAAAGAACTTGAACTTTTGATGACGATCAATTTAGTAATGAGAAAAGTATGAACAATAATAATAGTGAAAGATTGGTTTTTTTCTATATAAAAATGTACTAATATGTATGAGTAATGAACATATGTTAGTATCATTTTTGATTGTACGTTTGTTTTCTTCAACTTGGCTTTATTTCTGTCATTCAAAATGACTTTTAATTATAAAAATAAAAGAAAACACGAAATCTTGAAAGATAAGAAAGAAACCACTATTTGTTGACTTTAATTCTAATATTATCTAAATCCGTAGATCATTACAAATCAAATCTGAAATGGAATTTAGAAATAGGCCTGGGCTCAAGCTCAGACCCGGCCCAAACCCGTTTGGACCCAGGTTTGAGCTCGAGTCTAGACAGACCCAACTTGTTTTGAAGCCAAACATTCGCAGTGAAGAACTTTTCGATCGATAAGAAAAATGCTTATTTTCAGTAGAAAAGGATATCCAACTACAAAATGGTGTCCGCTCTAACTGTAAAAATTTCCCTTTCAAAACTGAAAATTAATGCGAAGAATGACTCGATTTCTTAATTATATATATATATCAGCAAAAACACGTAACCTCTATCACTTTGAATTCAAAATCATCATTTCACTAACTCATTATTAGTAACTTGTAGAGCATAGTTCGTAAGGTACCGAACAGAGTTCTCGATTAGGGGGTGCTTAGGAAGGTCTATCCCCATCGAAATTCGAAAATATGTCCTACTTTCTGGCAAATTTTGAAAACTGTATGTTAAATTTTGACGGAAACTAGGTTTTTAGATTTTAGTCATTATTTTTCTGGCAAAAAGTCGACTAAAACTGGTATTTATTCAAAGATTCCCAGAGACAGTCGTTGTATTAAGCATTCAATGTTTAATTTTTGCGAAATTTTTCGCCCCTCCTACTTTTCAAAACAATCGGAAATCATGATACAGAAACATATTTTGTTCTTTTAACAAACATTGAGAATCATATTCAATGTTTAATAATAAAGGTGACCCTAATATGCTAAGAAAAAAATAATCATATAAACCTTGAAATTAATCTAATAATTCTTTCAATACACTTTGGTGTATACTAAGGTAATCAAGAGTATTTGACTCTATGCTAATAAAGATATAAATTGGCACAAAAATCGATTTCCTATTTTTTAAGGTTTGTCATAGTCACGTTAAGTAAAACTATTAAAGAACGGGGGCGGGTTGATCCATAAATCGACCCCATTTGAAAATCACGTAGAAGACTGCTTTCACTTTACAGATTATCCTTCCCATTTTACTACTATACTGGTTTCGATGCACATACAAGATTCTCCTGAACACTTCCTAATGTGTTCAATGATATAGATCCTTACGAGGGAACACCCCCAGGTGCCTCGCTCTGATTTCATTTGTTCATACATTATTCGATAGGAGACCTCGAATAGGTTGGAAGCCTAAGCGATTTTTGGCCTATAGCACCATACACACCAATAAAACGAGTGGTGGTATTTCGACCTGATATTTTGCCCACATGTAGATCTACTTGTAGTCAGAATACTCTGAAATTTTCAGCTCGAGAAAATATTTCGTTCTCGAGATATTGGTTTTTCAAAAAATACTTATATCCGATGAAAGATGGCAGATTCTTACATTTTTGTGAAATTCAATATCTCGAGAACGAAATAATTTTTCGAGCTAAAAACTTCAGAGTATTCCGGATACAAATAGGTCTGCCTTTAGGTAAGATATTAGGTTGAAATATCATTGTTCGTTTTGTTGATGTATTTAGTGCTATAGGCTAAAATTCTAGTAAACTGGCTCTTACTCCCAAAGGAAAAGCTGTTGGGTGTACTCCTCTTAGATTTTCAACTTACTTAAGGTTTCTTATCGAGTAATGTATGAACAAACGAAATCAGAATGGGGCACCTGGCGATGTTCCCTCGATAGCGTAGTGGATCCAACACAACGATTTTATCTCCTTCAACGAATCGTTTCAGGACACGTTTACTTTAGATGTACTCCGTACTACTATTTTCCACACTTCTATCTAGCAAACTACTATTATATCAAAAGCTAGGATGGCTCGACATACACCATTACATACAGACTCAGATACTACTTAGATCGTTATACCATTCGATAGAGCTTGAAATTCTGCATTGAATGATGTAGTTTTTACTGAAGGCTTATGTAGTTAGGCAAATAATCACTAGTTGAAAAGAAAACGGTAGTGTTGTCCTATAGTTTTTTTTGGATGATTTCGGTTTTTATGCAGATCAAATAGATTTTTTTTGAGGATTTTTTGTTATTCTTGGATAGATTTCCCTGAGTTGTAGGTGGCTTACTACTTATCTATTGTGGCTTAGTTGCTGAGACAAATAGTCATGGAAAGTACTCGAGTCGGCTGCTAACTTTCCCTACATAATGTTGGAATGAATTTTTCCTGTAGCTCATGGAAACGGTATTTTCTATCAGATACTAGAAAAGATCACTCTACTATTATAAGGATAAAACATGATGATATTCTGACCATGTGGAAGAGGGTGCCGACAAAACATGCTATCGGCAAACAGAAGAAAATTGAATTGTTCAAAAGAAAACGAGAAAATTTCTGGTTAAACTGTCGAATTCTTGATAGTATCATATGAAATTTATTTCGATTTCTATTATATATAAGTCAAAAATGCGGATTCATGCTTTATTTTTTCAGATATCGTTCTTATACAATAGATCGAGAACAATATAATGATGTCTTTCATCTATACCAATTTTTCATGGTTGTAGATGAGGCATAATGATATCTGATCATTAATATGGACATGCGTTCTTGTAGATAGACTATATCTAATAGTTGGTATATAAAACAAAGATCATGACGGTGTGGATTATATTTGTAGTTCGTTCAATATTATTCGCTGTTACCAGCATTCAGATGGAGACAAGTGCGGTTTCTTGTAACTGTCCTGATAGGTTGTGGTTGGGGTCTGTGTTCTAACTGGATAAGATCGTTCTGCAACAAGACTATGGCATCTGTCACAATAGTACACCGGATCATGAACATACTGGTAGCATTGATTTCTGGAAAAATTCGAGAGACATCTTGAACACCTACTATTTGGATAAGGCTGATGGATCGTATAATTAGTCTGATATAATTGTTGGCGTTTCATTTCGCCAATATCACTTCTTATTTGGTTCAGTTCGCGATGAATCGAATTAGCTTCCGATAACATAGCATCATTTGTATAATCCCTATTTACTGTTATATCAGAGGGATACCGATATGACACTGAATATTCATAAGGATAAGTATGAACGTATGTTGTACGTAACGTAGCAGGCGTACCGATCCGAAAAATCTCTCGTTGATACATTTGATCGCCTATGAAAAGAAAAACAAATAACACTTGGAAAGTCACTCTTATCAAGCAACCAATTATGATTGAAAATTTAGTTAAAATGGAAATAAATAATCGTTTTCAGTGATATGCTAATGTCGATTACAGCAATAAATGATCTCTATACCACCAGATTCGCATGTTTTATCAGTCTTTTTAAACAATGAAATATGAAAACCCTTACTAACAGATTGAATGTGAAAATTTTTTTAATTAAAATAAATTAAAATGATATTGTCTCAAATAATGCTTTGTTTTCGATTGCTACTAAGTCAAAATCATTACAACTTACTTGGAGGATGTTGAAAATATTTATGTCAAATAAGAAGCGTAGATGCAGAAAGTTAAATTATTGATGATGAAAAAGTTCTGCTATTTTTTCTTTTGTAACAACAATCGATGGTATTACTTTTTTCAAATTAAAAATGTTATTGAAGAAACAAGAAAGCCCAGTAAAAAGTAATTTTAATTCAATATTTTTTCACCTTGTCGTTCTCTTGCTAGTAATGTATTGCATTTCATCAGCATCTGCGTCTTATAAAGGCAGATAACAGCATGCAATTGTTGATGGCAGCGACATATTAATACAAAAATTTACCATAACTCTCATGAAAACAGCATAGCGAGTGAGAAAATAGATATAATCATGAGAACGAAAAACGAAATAAGCAAAAACATTCTTTGAATAAAATATTAAATAACTGTGAATATGACTGGATAATACAGAATGTATATAAATATTTTTCCATGGAAGTTAACGCTCTATTTTCATGTAGCTACCATAACAAATTTTAGATCAAATTAAAAGGATTTGAAAATGGAATTTATTGATACTAAATATTCAAGAATGGCAGAGTTGATAAATATCACAAAGTATTATTGATCTCTCATAGATTGATGAATATGATTAATAATCAGTATGATAATCAGCAGCTTTCTTTACAGTACGAAAATAAGATGGATACGAACATAATACAGTTTGAAATACTTTAGTATTATTTCTCTGACTGTGAAAATATCTGTACATAATCACAAGAAAAATGCCACCAAATCGATAAGATTTTAGTACCTGGCCAATAATCGACATCAAACATATTGCCTACGTGAACATTGTTGACAGCATTAGTTATGATGACAAAGACAACGATGTTGGCGATGGATGAATAGCTCCTACCCAAATATTCCTTAGACTGAAAGGATAGGGTCTAGAAACCGGAATTGTCGGTAACATGGCACAAATGACCATTTTGTTGGTATAATTGGCCATTTTTTTTGGTAAAATGACCAATTTTTGGCACAAATGGCCATTTTTTTTACTGAAATTAATTTCCTACATTGAAAGGATAGAGTCTAGAAATCGAAATTGCCGGTAACATGGCACAAATGACCACTTTTTTGGCGCAAACAGACATTATTTTGGCACAAATAGCCTTTTTTTGGTATAAATGACCACGTAACTATGGCACGAATGACCACGTAATTTGGCACGAATGACCACGTAACGGTACTATTAAAAAATGATAATGAAAGTACGGCAACAATCAGCAGTTAACTACAATAAACGAAACATATCATTTTGATACAGCTGATTACTTTGAAGCTGCATACATTAAAAAAAATGTTAAATAGATAATAATGTTTGAATTAGGTAACGAGTAAAAATTTTCAGGGTATGAGAAGCATTTTTATGAAGATATATATTTTACAGTGGATCGAGTATTTATCTGCCCATTTTATTTAAATCGTATATATTTATTAATGGGTAAAGAATATTTGCGAAAATATAATTTTCATTCGTTAATATCGTGTTATTTAAATAATATAATATTAATTTATTTATATTAAAAAGGCGCTAAGTTAAATATTTGAAATATTTCATAGTAATATCCATATTATTATTTCATTGAATAAATATAAATCAGAATGTAACGCCAATTTTATTCTTGATATGGAGAAGATGAAATAATATAATAACCATAAAAAAATAGAATGTTCGTATACACAGAATCTTATTAACACTTCGAAAAAAATGTTGATCTATTTTTTATATAATATGTCATTCTTCACCATCAACAAATAGTATTAGTACATATATGAAAAGTTTAACGACATGCCTGAACGTCATGTACGACAATTAAGAAAAGCAATGTCAAGGATCAAGACCTTCAAAGAGTATGCATTTATAATTCGATGATTTTAAAATTTTAGGAAATTGTATTATTGTAAAATATATTTATTAAATATGTCAGTTTAGTTTTCTCTTATAGTAATATAGATAATATAGTTCAAAATCAGTTTCAATGTGTAATTATAGAGATATTTGGTGTTGCGTTAAATATTTTGAATCACAATTTGATTCTAACGAACTAGTGTATGCGAATGCATGTATTCATCAACATTCAGTCTCTTAAACAACGCAAATTCAGAAGAAGAGTATGTAAGGATAATAAACAAATCAGGAAAGGAATTATCTGCAGAGAATAAATATCAACCGGTTTTATATTCTGAAATGATTGATATTATTTTGATACTATTGAAATGTTAGCGAATCTGAAGTACTAACATATTTATCGATACTTTGCTCGTCTTAATATTGCAAGTGGCTATGCGATAAATCATACATGGTAAATCTACTAATGTAATATCTGAGTGTTTTTGATTATTTTAATGAGTAAAATATTTACAGTGACTATAATAAATATTAGACTAATCTCGCCATATGAACAGAGATAGTATAAAAATTAAGAAAAGATGGTACTAATAAATGCTAGTTGTTTGGAAATGCAGACTTCAATTTATATATTACTTCTAGTTTATTAACTAATAACGATTGAAATAAATGTCTGTTAAACATGTGTCAGATTTGCAAAAAGTATTTAATTTTAATTATATAAACATACTTTTATACATAGCTGTAATCTTCAGATGATGTGTTAATTAATTTATGACAAACTAAGATGTTCTTAGGTCTGACCAAAAGTGCTAATTGTGATACCTTAATACCTTATTATAAGCTTTAAGTACTTTGCTTTCTATATCATCTGATAGAGAAAAAAAAAGCTCTATCTTTCTATGCTATTTGATCACTATTCATCTAGTATCATAATAATAGAATTTTCATAAAAA
>JAJEKB010020939.1:1007662-1036227 GCA_022393335.1 Macrotrachela quadricornifera
TGCTTCTGAGCAAAACCGCGGTTTTCTCAAATTTTTTTTTCCATGGGCAAGTGGTGCTTGTTATCAAAAAGATTTATACCATTACAATAAAGGTCTAAGCGCTTCTACATCTATTAATCACATATCAAAGTTATTTTGTTAGGTAAAAATGAAGCTGTAGACATTAATAACATTTTGATGTTTCTCAGCTACATGCCAATACTCAGCACTATAACTTCATAAGCTAAAGTTCGGATAAAACTATAATAAGCTCAATAATAAACAACTAAGAGGTAATTAGTGATAGTAACATTTTGTAATAGATAAAAACTTTCTTGCATGCCAAAGTACATCTAGATCTCATACTGATGATAATAGCATCAAAAATCACCATTAATCGGAATCTTTAAAATGCATCTATAGCTGCAGGAATTTCAAAGTCTATTCATAATAATTGTGATCTAGTTCATCATTTTTCTGACTACTCCAGAATGCGTACCAAAAGAACTTCTTAAAAGCTTATTTCAACTACTTTAATATTTGCCATAACAAAAAAGTCTGAAACGGCTAATGTCAAGAAAAGTGTACCAGTTATATAGAATGGGAGCAGGCTTTCATTTTCTGTGAGTAAAAGTTAAGGAATTACTATTGATAAAGTTTTTTGACATTTACTTATATTTCAGATTTATCAATTTTATTGTGTATGGCTTGTCTGCGTGCTATTCTCCTCGATTCTACTATTTGACGCCCACTTAAGGAAAGTCATCTTGGTCCAAGAGTCGATCGTTTTATTAATCCAAACACATGTGTCCAATATATATATAGAATATGATGACGGGATGCAGACAAATCGATCTATTTCTTCTTTCTATCCACAGCAATATTTATGGAAACAGCCTGCCATTGTTCAATAATATATACTTTTATCTGTTTTGTCCTACTACTGCTGACGTACGAATCAACAAACAGTTATTTCCACAACGCGAACGTATTCAAATCTTTGAAGAAGATTACTTGTGGATTGAAATTGGTTATGCACTACTGAGGCATGACTATACGCAACTTAGAGAAAGCAACTATTCCGATGCAGCACGTGCAGCCTGGCAAATAACACAAAGAATTATGTTGGAAGAACTCGAAGCGGCAAAATTTGGAGTGCAATCTGATTAAACTAAATATTTAATACATAACATGACCCAAAAGTCTTGTTTTGTTGGGAAAAGTTGGATATCTCTGTGATATTCTGATCAATGGGTTGATTTTCTTTCTCTAATGGAAAAAGTATACGTAGTCATAAGATGTTTAAAATACTTCTTTAAAATAGGATTATAAACTTCAATGAAAAATAGAAATCTTTAATTTATAGTAAAATCACGTTTCACATGTATTTATGACTATGGATTATAAAAATGTCTGTAGTGAGGAGAAAATAATCCATAAGATTATATTTCATCAAAGATATTCAATATTCTTGTTTCAGTAAAGCACATATTGAGCCATTATGTGTATAATAGAAATTGCTTTTTTTGGTAAAATTAGTTTGATAATTTCAGTAATAGATCAATAAATAAAATTGTAGTAGTACAGAATTCATTGAACTTTATTAAACATTTCTTTAATAAAAAAAAAAAGAAAAAGAATCAGTATAGTATTACAAGTAAAACTATCGGCATAACCACATTATATTTCATTCCAAAGGATAATATTGCGAAGAACAATGTTACAAGACTGATAACAAATAAATTTCTTTGATGGAACTGATTACACATCGTATAAAATAATCATGATGGATAATAAATTAATAAGAAATATTATATTGGAAAATAACATTGTATTATACAGGGATTTATTTTCCAACCACCCTACAATATCGATTAAAACGAGGGACATTGATAATTCTTCTTTTTTAAATTAGACTCAGACCTCGCAGCCGTACTACTTTCATGATTTTTTCCTGCTTTTTTGAAAAACGTCCGCTTTTCCTGTTTTGGACGAAAAACTCTGGTTTTCTTCTGATTTTCTATAACCCATTAGCATACGCATTATGTTCTTATCTTAATTTACCTCTAAAATGCATAGAAAAATATCATATAATATTTTATAACAAAAACCATGTAATTTATAAACTATACTTTACCTTCATGGTTCGTTATTCTCAATTAATTGAGTTTTCGAAATAGCTAGCTTAACATTAGTAGCAGTAATAAGTACTTCAGCTACACTATCAATATAGGAAATATCTAGCTGAGGATAGAAATGACACTTTAACCTTAACTTTGCTTTGAAAAGTGCTTGAAGTTTAGCGTTTGATATTACCTGTAGAACTTAAACTTAAAGTAAATATTTTAGCTTTAAATTTAAATCGAAATGGGATCATTTGATACTTTAGCTTTAAAAAAAATCTTTAAAAGAATTTTTCGTTTTATCGATAATTGGAGATATTCTAAAATATTGTCAGGATGAACTTATAGTAATTCAGAATGATATCAGCGTCTCACGGAGACGAAAAGTTCTCAAGATCATACTTCACCCAGATCATCTTGGTGGAAAAATTTTTTAATGGCACCTAGCAGTTCCAATAACGGTAGGTGCATATTGAGGGTGCAGAATTTATACTGTTTTAAGCAGTTTTATGGTTTACTGTCGCAATCTATATTTTAATTATGACTACTTGTCACTGTGTTACACCTTCTTCGACGATGATTTTACTCGAGAGACGCAATATTAGAAGAAAGTTTAGAGTTCCTGATTTTTTTAAAAGAGATTTTCTGTCTGCTTTCTTGATTTTGAAACACATAGCGCTGCGACCGTACATGCAAAACGGTTGTGTACTCAACCTTTTTTTCTGGTTTTACTCTTGATGGTTCAGCCATTCAACTACAAAACCTTGAAGAGTTCTGTAGAACGAGAAGAACTCAGTTTAGTTTAATAGTATTGCACGCAGAACCTTTGTGGTTCAATGTTACCGAGATGAACTTTCCTGGGTTTTACTACTGCCATATAGAACTTTTTATGGTTTAGCGTTACTGAGAAAAACCTTCTAGAGTTTTACTCTTGTCATACAGAATTTCATGATAGTTCTACAAAACTCCTTTTGTTTTTACAGAGTAATCTATCTTTAGTGGTTCTCTAGAAATTTATCCAAAATTTGCATAGATTACTTGAAAATTCTTTTGGAAAACATTGACTACGGATATTAAAAATGAAATGAGTGATTATTATATATATATAGGACAAAAGAATAAATAGATGAAAATTCTCGTAAGTGAAACAATCATAAAGCATAAAATATGAATAAGTTGAGTATTGATTGAATAATCGGTTACTTAATTTATCATATTGTTTTCCGTCGAGTACAGACTCATCTATGTTTATTTGATGTTACTTGTATTTCTAGTAGAAGGAAATAAAATGGCCTTGAACTTTACATAGCAAATGATTCACTTTTTTTATTATTTTCTTCTGAATAGTTTAAAAGAAAGAAAGAAAGAAAGAATTTAATTTTTTTTATTTGTGTAACATTAATCATCGCTTATTTTTTCATAGATGTTTTTTGAGAACATTTATATAATAAAAATTGTTCTTAATAAGCTCTTCTTTAGTATGTCAATCATACCATGGAAAAACTAATCATAGTCGGGTGAGACAACATTTAGTAAATTTTTCACATGTTGCTTGAAGAGCGGACAAGTTTCAAGTCACTAATAATCTCTATGACATTTAATGAAAAGCAGATTTCATCAATGATCTCAAACGAGCGTTTCTGTAAGAACATAAGATTATTGAGAGAACATGCCCGCATCGATAATAAAATATTTTTTATTTCGATAATTCAATGTCTATTTAATAATACAAATTAGATTCAATGAATCTCTTTATAAAAATAATTAATTTCATGTGACATCGTAAATATCTGTTTAATTATTGTGGCAGAGAAAGAGGAAAGTTCTGATATGAGTTGAATTAACTGCGCAATTGTTTCTGACTGAAGCTGAGAAGTTTTTTGAATTGAAGTGAGAAGATTACATACATGTTATTATGCCCAGAGAAATAAATAGTAAAGTTCTCTTTCAAAAATATGTTTCTACTCATCGATGTACGAGTGATCAGCATTATTTTCTGATGTAGATGTCATAATAATAAAGTGTCAGTCAAAAACAGTGATAATTTGGAAAAAGACTCCATGTATATATTAATTATGTGAGAAAGCATATTAAGACTTCGAGAGATAATAAAACCGAAATAAGTCGATGCACGTCAACCATACTATGAGTATTTCTGAGTCGTATTAAACAAGCCTCAAAGACACCCGTTGTTTAATCCTGCGTAAAACTAATAACTACTGCACACAATGAAAGTAAATACGTCATCATCATCATTTCATTAGAGAAAAGATTCATAAAATGACAACTATAATACACTATTTACAATTACTTTGTAAGAAATAATAGTGAAAGAAAACATGTCGTCCTCGGTATTACCACTTATGCAAGTCCAACTCAATCGATATGCGTTACCAGTTATTCTAATTTTGGGTAATATTGGCAATGTCTTTATTCTGACTCTATTTAATAAGCATCGTCATAACTCTTGCTCGATGTATCTAATATGGGCAACATTGTTCAATAGTGCTTTTATTACAATGAATATTCCAATATCTCTCTATACTAATGACTACGGAGATCCAACAATTCGCTCTCTAGCTTTTTGCAAAATTCGCTTTTATTTCTATCATGCATGGGGTCAGGTAGCCAGATACCTCATTTTACTTGCATGTGTGGACCGTTTTCTATTAACAAATAATCATGCTCGTTTTCGAGTTATAAATCGGCCATTAGTAATAAAATGCATTATAGGAATTGTATTTGTCTTCTGGCATATATTTCCCATTCATATATTAATCTTGACAACAATCACTAACGGACGATGTGGCCCATCTGGTGTCTATTATATCTTATATTATACTTACCTATTGGTTTTTGTCTGTTTAATTCCAGGAGTGTCAATGATCATTTGTGCGTTTCTCACCTATCGTAATATGAAACGATTGCACACACGTATTCAACCGGTTGGTAATACAATCCACGGTAATCCTGACAACGGTACGATTCATCGTCGAGATCGACAATTGCTTATAATGGTACTTGCAGAAGTAGCTATCTATTTAGTAACAACGTTCGTCTATCCATTTATCATTATGGAAGTTTCAGTGACTACTTACATGGGCATCAGTAAAAGCGTTACATATCTTCAAATTGAAAGCTTCATTTCTAATATTGGCACAATACTCATTTATTTCAACAGTGCAGCTCCTTTTTACATATATTTTTCTGTGTCAACAGCCTTTCGTAAAGAGTTCAAGCAGTTTTTCATCCAATGGATACGTCAACCAAATAGAGATACTAATATAACTCAGAGTCAAGGAACAAGGCAAAGATAATGATAAAAATAAGTCGTACTGTAACTCAATGTGAATTATATTGATGTTGAATTATAGTATTGAGAATATCGAATTGATTGAGTATAATGTTCTGATATATACTCATTCAAATATACATTCACTGATTTCATCGTCTCAAAAAAAAAACTATAAATCATTTTTCAATATATTGATGATGAGAGTTTCTCAACTATTTCATATTCACTTATATTTTCTTAGTTAAAACATAGTTGTTGTTGCAAAGTTTTCTGTTCAATATATTGCTATGCTGTTGTGTTTTATATGCGATGAAACTTTTTCGTAAAATAAATATCATGAAAAAGAACTTGAACAACTATTTAGAATGTCGAAATAGGTTTAATCAAAACAGTTTCTTCTGCTTGCTGTTATGAATCCACAAAATCTGATATGATGGAAATTGTGTCATCGCTATGGATAAAATGCATCTTTTCTTCATCTTGATTTAAACAAAAACGAAAAATATTTTTTGATAGATAGTTTTCTTCATTTATCTTCCAAAATATCTGCCACTCAATTTGTTTTTAGATATGTCATACAGTTGACTCTCTTCAATTCCGCTATACATTTTAAACGTTTTCTATCTAATTTATTGTTGGCTGCTGAATCTTAAGTAATAGTTTACCGTCGATCACGATACTTCACGTTTTATTCATATATTTTATTTTCTTTTGTTAGATTTATCATCATTTTAAATAAATTTTAAATTTCGCCTAAGAAAAAATTGCAAACTTCTTAAGAAAATTTTTTTTTTAATTTCTATTTTTCCTCATTTTTCTAATGATTCTTCATCTCGCAAACAACCCTAGTTTATACTCGCTTCAGAATAAAGTTTTATTAGTCTTTTCATCTCGTCATAAAAAAATCTATTGTAATCAAGGGCGAAAAAGCGAGACTCCCACACTCCCATTGTACTCCCATGTACTACCTTGTAATCCCATCTAGTGGCGTAACCACCGGGGGGGGGGGGGGCGGGGGGGCGCAGCCCCCCCCTCAAAGGGTTTTCCCCCCCCCCCCCCCCTGTAAATTTTTTCTGAAAGTGAATATTTTTTTTTAAGATTCACCACTTATGTTATATATGCCATACGCACATCCACTATTGCCGTTTAGCATTGGTTAAAAAGACACACGTATAGTGTGAAATGTGAAAGAAGTTGTTATTTCTTAAATACAAAACCATTTTAAATTATTTAGAATCAATCGCAAAGCTGGAAGAATCCAATATACAAATATTCGTCTATATTCATTTAAACTTGCGTTCATAATTGTGCTAATATTCACAGTAATATGTATTCTCCTAAACCACAATTCAGACATAGGATCAAAATATTTAACTTCGTATTTAAGTAAATAACGGAGTGTAGTATATGAATAATTGTCACGACTACAAAAGAAATCATTAAATACCGGTAGATGAAAATAATTTATATAAAATAGTAAGTCGGATTTGTCAACTGTTAGACAATATTAGAATCAGCTGTTATCATCTATCACTTTTGTGTATTCTCTTCTCGATGCTTTGATATTCCTCCTCTCATTACGTCATGTATACTTTTCATTGTGTTATACTATCATGAGTATTGTCTCTTTTCTCTTTCTTTCCTTTCTATGAAATGATAGGTTTTTTCCGCGTTTTATTCTCTACGAAGTATTTTTCTTTGACTCACTTAGATATTACCACACCCAACGAATTGTTTAGAAACCTTGTTACAAGCATGTTCTTTGCATGCCTTCACATTAGTGGCGTAACCACCAGGGGTGCACGAGAGTGCAATGGCCCCTCTGTAAATAGTTTCGCTCTCCGTTGTAAATTTTTCATTGAAACAGGACGGATTTTTCTATTTATCCACCGTAAGATAGTATATTTGTGACCTTAGAGAGCATCTAATTTTACGCGCACAGCAGATAAAAACTTTTTAAAACACTTGTCATAAGTGTAGCCACCTTTGGCGGCAAAACATTGGAAATATACGGAGGGCTCAAAAGTAATCCGGCATAAAGGATATCCTATAATAACGGATGATAAATTGTCCATGATACTTTTCATACTTTTTGTTTGTGTAGAGAGCTAGAATTTTTATCATATACATATCTAATCAAGATGTTTATTCACCTAAAGTTTCAGGTCTCTACACAAGCAAAAAGTATGAAAAGTATCATGAACAATTTATTACCTGTTATCACAGGATATCCTTTATGCCGGGTTACCTTTGAGCCAGGCCGTAGATGTGCAGAATCGACTTCTAAGAGTTTGTCCGACTAAAACTGGAATTTGCTTAAAATCTTTTGATCCTGCCAAAATGGTGAAGTTTCAAGAAAGATTAAATTTGAGACGTTCGAAACCTTGATATTTTCAATGAATATTCGGACAGTAATTTCATCAACTTTGAAAAACTGATATCTTAGGTGTTTTCAAAATTTCCAAGACTTTTAGATTCAAAAACCCTATCTTTCTGACAGTTCTAGGCCGGCAGTTAACCCATTGGAGGCGATTCGATTTTCTTAGAAAGTAATGTATGACTGAGGGCAGATCGCTGGACTTAACATCTCATATTTTAATGTTTAAATACGTTTTACTAGAAAACAACGTATACTAAAAGATGCAGTGGGATAAGCTCTACAATCTACATAATAAAGCTTTTTGCCATGGTGAATCCCCTTCCGAAGTCCCCCCCCCCCCCCCCCCCCCTTAGGAAATTCCTGGTTATGGGCTTGGAGGTTTCAAATATTGATCGCACAAAATTATACTTTTTTTTGAAAACAAAAATTACACAATTCAAACAAGCTTTACTACAGTGATTGTAGAGCTCTTTGCACTGCATCTTATGGTATGTGGTGTTTTTTTTTAATAAAACATTTTTAGACGTTAAAATATGAAATATCACGTGCGACCATTTATTTCGAGTCACCTGTCAGCTTTAAAATATAGTGAGATCCAACGGTGGGTCTTATCGTCACGAACGGGTTAATGAGTTTGCATGTCTCCAACTGTGATATTTTTTGTAAAGTCCTTGCAAAGGGAATTTTCGTATTTGAAACCCTTCAATTTTAAAAATAGTCCCCAGTGTGGTCGATTTCGCCTGTAAAAGCTCTGAGGCACTCGTGAATTTTGTGGACACTACTCTTCTCTCCAAATAGGTTATAAGGGAATTTTGTAAGATTTTACGGATTTTGGTCAACTTTGAACACTCCCAATCCCATGAAAAAATTTTTCGTCTAGTATGTACAACGCTTGATGAGGCATTGCCCCCTCTGTAATTTTTTCCTGGTTACGCCACTAATCCCATCGTACTCCCATATAATTCCCTCGTACTTCTTTTGTACTTCATTGTATTTCTCCATTGCTTTGCTTATAGTGAGGGTCTTAACCCTCAACTTGACTGTATGTTTGTATGTCTGAATGGTAGTAGTTTCACTCTATGTGAGAGTAAAAAAACGTTTACAGGCACTCTTAGGTCCTCGCAGCTTACATCCTCGAGCTACCCATAAATCTTCAAGGGCTATATTCTAGGAACACCCTTAAGTCCTCAGGAGCTATATTTTGAGGGCACACTTAGGTCCTTAAGGTGTATATTCTGAGGATACCCTTAGGTTGGCCAGAACTATGTTATGGGAATACTCTTAGTTCTCAAGACCTATATTTTAAGCGAATCCTTATGTCCTCAAATGCTGTCGTTTAGTGCTATCTAGGGGTGGAGCGTTCCCGTTCCGTTCTGAGGAACGGGAACGCGAGTACCGTTCCCGTTCCAAGAACGGGGAACGCGAGTAGAAATTTGGCAGTCCTGTTTCGTTGTTGAATGGCGAACGACAACTCGCATTCTGGTTTCTGGAAAATGGGAAAACAAGTACCGTTCCCGTTCCTCAGAACGCGGAGCGCGAGTATCGTTCCCGTTCCAAGAACGGGGAACGCAAGTACCGTTCCCGTTCCAAGAATGGGGAACGCAACATGTGCTTCAATAGTTGAGCACGCGGGAATAAAGGGACATGGCCGATCTGGGTCATGCTAATGATTAATCCGTTTGAACAGCATCTTAATTTTTCCTGAAAAACTTCAAAAATTCAAAAGATTGTTAAGAGTTTTAGAGATCGAAGCAGGTTTCAAATTCAAATTTTTAAGAAATCTGAACATATTTTGAATTTCTCATTTCCTAGTAATAGATAACATGAGATGCGTTCCCCGTTCTTGTGACCGAAGAACGCATATTCCGTTCCCCGTTCTTAGGAACGGGAACGGTAATTGCGTTCCCATTCCTAAGAACGGGGAACGCATAAACACTTCTACGCAAAAAGATAAAAAAAGACAAATATAAGTAGTTTAGTATGTTCAAAAAATACTGGAAAATGTAAAATAGGATGCGTTCCCCGTTCCAAGAACGGGGAACGGAATACTTCTTTTGCATAAGAGGATGACCAAACAGATATACATGACTTGATACGTTTAAAAGATGCTAGAAAGCGTAATATGAGTTGCGTTCGCGTTCCGTTCCGTTCCTAGTGAACGCTTAAGAACGGGGAACGCTCCATCCCTAATGAACTCGAACTTTTTTTAGTTGAAGAATTCAAAAATATTGACATTAATGTTGTAGTAAATTGTGTGATGTCCATGAAAAAAAGATGTTTATCTCTTATTTCTTCTAAAGATGAACGAATAAAAGATTGAAATATAGTATTTAATAGTATTCGTCAGAGACTATCAATCAGTATACAACACTACTTGAGAGTGACATATATACATAAGGATATATTTGCATGACAAGATGTGCAAGTTTTTTTGAACTCAGCTATATGTATTTACCTGATCGTTGAAAAAGCTGTTAATATACTTTATAGGATTTTTGTGCACTTATTTAAATATTTTTCTGTTTTGAATGGTGTATCCATAAGATTTCTTTAATTGAATTTCAGTAATATTTTCATTGTTTGTAGAACTTGTTCTACTGATCATTATGATGCTAAGCTTTTTTGATTTGAGCGGTATTTTCATGAAGCACAACATCGGAGGTTGATAATTGTTTTATAATAAAAAAATTAACTGTTACAGATGAAGTTGCCAAAGATAATTTTAATACTCGTAATCCAAAAGAACCTAATGACTTAACTTGCTAGTTAATCTTCCAGAAACAACACCAGACCTTGTTTTTATCGGCGTCAAATATGTGGATAAGAAGAATAAGTTCCAAATAAAATTTGATGATTGTGTAAATATTAATTGTTTTGCTCAACTCATTATCATCATCCAATATTTTATTCTTTTCAATTATTTAATTGTAAGTTTTTTGCAGTTTCAAATAGATTAATTTTTGAGATTGAATTTAAAGAGGCTTAAGAGAATTTCATCTGTACTTTTGTTACACTTGCCTTGCGAAAATTAAGTTTACATTTATATTTTGCTTGGTTAAATAGTGTATGAAAATATTTTGTTGCGAAATTCTATTCGTAACGCTGTTTTGTACTGATTTATCTTCGAATGACTATCGGTAACACCAATGTTGTTCTCTATATGGCACAAAATATATTGATAGCAACAACAATGTTCGTACACTTTGTCCCCATCTATTCATAATTTTCGAGATTGATTTTGTCATTTTATTGTATTCTCATCCGTTTAAATAATTCGATAGTAACCTAATATGTAATAAGAGACATACAGTTCTATTCTTATCTGAAGATAAAAGTTATAATTTTACTAGTGTATATAGCTAAATTTTGCTGAAAAAACAAAATTCTAAGTAGATTTTAGATGTTGATGTTGGTTTAGTGCTAGAGTTTTCTATATCATATTATATATGGGTATTATACCATAATTCTGCCTGCCCTCATTCAGAGGTAATTTTCTACTAGGTCACAGGGTCATTTAATTTTTTCATAGATTGTCTTTTAACGACATAAAATAATTGTATTTAAGAAAAAACTTCACAGCATTGAGTGTTTTATCATGCCTGTTTCGAATCTAATGTGTATTTATGATATCGTTGCTTTGTATTGTTCTTACCTGTAGCTATTTCGTATATAGAAGTCATTTTTCTTACTTCTACAAGATATTTTTTTATTCTAACGTGATATAATGCGGTCAACATGCATTTGGTCCTTTGTCCACATAATAATACTAAGTAGTCTATTTTTCGCAAAACATAAATCTCTGGCGGATGCTCGTCTGGTGTTACCGACAAGTATCCCAGATGTCGAATATGAACAGGTGATTGCTAAACGTTACCTATTTGCGCCATTTGCCAATGAATCTACTGCTTGGCCAGTGCTCACTAATATTCGCAATGTATACCAAGTTGTTTCATTGCCACAATATTATGCTCAAGCTGCTGAAGGATTCTGGTTATTGACTCAAAGTATTAATTCAGTAGTTGAAACACCACAAATGTCTTGGATGACTTTGTCTGAAAACAATAATTCAATCGTTTTGTCCAAGATCGACACTAAGAGCTTTTTGGTTGTTTCGCACAATAAAACTACTGCTATGGTTTATACAGCTGCTCTGATCTCCTTAGAACGTATACAATTAATTTTATGCAATCAATCGGATGCAACTTCTTGTAGAATTATAAAAAGCATCGTCTTTCCTTCTGTTTTAGCGAATATTTCGAATATTGCAGCCGGTTTGTTTATAGATGATCTGGAAACAGCAGGATGGTTATACATTGCTACTAATACTGGATTGCATGGATTAGATCTTTCAACATTTATTATTAATCCCTACATTAATGAAATTAATGTACCTGTTTCTTCTTTAGCATGGAGTTCACAACATAAGACAGTCTTTATTGGCACAGAAACTAACCTTTGGATTCATTCATATAACACTGATGACGATGAAGAATGGCGTTTTGAGCGCATCGCTGGACTCATTGATGGACCTATCACTTCATTAGTTTATAGTGATGGACAAGATAAGTTATGGATAGGGCAAGACGCTAGCATTACTCTCCTTTCACCAATTAGAGTGTCGACAGGACGCGTACATTGGTTTTTTTCTAGATTGGCAGGACAAATTTCTAATCCCGGTTCATACACTGGTGGTTTACCATTTGCTAATATTACTACTTTGGGTGTGAGCCATTCGACATCACCTGACAGTTGAGTTTGGTTAGGTTCTATTCGTGGAATGATGCGCTTTGATCCCAACGATACTGATATCAATGCTTGGCGTGTATTTAATAGTGCTCGATATATGCCTAATCGTGATTCATTGGTCAATGTAGTTTCATTGGCTGTGTTGAGTCGTGAAAGTAAGGCATCTACCACTATGGGCAGTGCTGCGGTAGCAGTTACCAGTAAAGGCTTAGCTGTTCTTCACTTTAAGATGTGGACATTGGCGCAAAAAGCAAAGCATTTTCAAGATTTTTTTAGCCAAACAGGTAGACATGACAAATATAATTTGGTATCGGGTTGTAATATATCATCATGGGGAGATAGTCGTACTTGTGTCAAAGGGCCAAACGACAATGATGGCCTTTGGACTGCAATGTATTTAAGTAGTCAAATCTTTCGTTATAGAGTAACTCAAAATGCAACAGTCAAAACATCAGCTTGGACTCATTTTGAAGCAATGGAATTTCTTCATAAAGTTACAGGTGTTCCTGGTTATCCTGCTCGTTCATTTGCAAAACGCACTGATTTTCCTCTTAGTCCTAATTGGTATTTATCTCCTGTTTATCCAACTCTTCAATTTCACGATGATACCTCCTCTGATGAAGTTGTTGGACATGAATTTGTTTATCCATTAGTACATGATTTGTTGGCTAATAATACGGATGAACGTCAAAGAGCTTACACGTTGCTCTTTAATATCACTAATTTTATTATAACTCATGACTGGTTTTTAGTAGGCATGAATGGTACTCATAGAGGTGTCTGGAATCCGATAGACCTAGCTAATGGTACTACCCATATAGATGAGAGGGGCCTTGGCGCTCTCGAAATATTCTCTTTTTTACTTCAAACTTATGCTTACAGTGGTGATGAACGTTTTCTTAATGGTACTAAATATCTCATTGAATCCTATCACTATGATGTTAATCTCATTAATCAAAGAATGGTTGCGGTTTGTCAGGTTAAATTTTGGGATGATGAGTTGGCTTATTTATCCTATTTCAATTTAGTCAATGCAATCAAAAAAATTACTTCTACGCCCACTTTATCTACAGCACAGAAAGAACGTGCACAACCAATTATCAATAAAATATTGGAATATATGATGATTGGATTAGAACTAGCGCATAAATACAAACAAATGGAGAAATCACCATTCTATAATTTCATCTATTGTTATGTTAGTGGCCAAGTTAATCAAACTCAACATCTATTCAGTAAAACTCATAGATCGTCTCCTGAATTCGACTGCAATTCATTGTCAAAGGATGGGATATGGTATATGCAACGTTGGCCATTGGAACTTATCAACTGGCCACAATTCAATAGTGATCGGCTGGATGTTCAACTTAATGTCCCAGCTATATGTGATGAGGAGAGAGCACTCCGCTCGTTAAACATGTTACCTCCTGATGAACGAATCATTGATATATGGAACTATAACAACTACGACTTGGATGGTGGTGATGGATTTTGGGAATCAGATCCAACTGCTTTCTTAATAAGTTATTGGGGAATGCGTTATTTTAATTTACTAGGAGAATGATAATTTTCTACGGTATATCATTGCTAACACTATTGATTGTGACTAATTTATACCAATCTTTTATTTGAAATTACTTTATTAAAATTGATTGTTGTGGGTGAGGATGAGGGTGTGAGTTTCAAAGAATAGATTCAAAGCACTATACAACGATCGTTTCGATCCCTGCTAGAAGATCATCATCAGGTATTTTTAGAATCTCTACTGCATGAATAGAATAATCCAATTTTTAAAGACACCTTAATTCGACAGGGATAGAAAAAATAGTAGATTATCTATGTTGTCGTAGTAATTCTTATTTTTGTATTTTCAGAATTGGATGTGTTGTAGTTTTCGATGCAATATGAGGAGTTTAATTCATTTCTGTAGTTGGTTGTGAAGGCTCTGTCTGTATTTGTTGCTTTAAAGTTGAGTTGGTGCAGATGAAATGTAAGGTTTAGCAGATTTTGTGGTATGTTTATAGGAGAGAAGGAAGAAGTTTGTTACATGAAGTTTCATCTGTTTATTTATTCAGTATTATATGTAGAAAAAAGGTTTTATTGTGTATAATACAAAGATATAAAATTTAGTGTTTTTTTTTCTTGAATTGCTAAGACAGCATTTTCCCATAGTTGTATTTGAGTCAGATATTGTTAACAGGTTTCTTCTTGAAAATACCGCTATGGCAGAAGAGTATCTTTTACATCGTTTATATGCATGAGCAAATTCGATGCTTGTATTTTAGAATAGGAACAACGAAAAGATCTGAAACTCTCATAACAAAACTATTCTCGTTAAGGTCTATCTGTGTGAAAAGTTTCGAGTCAAAATTCGAAAACCAGTTTTTCTGATATCACTGAAGGAAACCACAGCATTCTATTAAAAATATACTGTAAATATGCAGTATCTCGACACCAATACGCTATTAGCCCGAACTCTTTTTATGATATTCATAGCTCATTAGGGACTATATGATGCACACAGTTTCGACTCAAAAGCAATTGAACAGTCCGTTGCCTTCCCTCGTACGTACGTTAATAGATAATAATGACTAATATGTGGTAGCTTTTCTCAATGCCAGGTCACACTCATTAGAATATAAATAGATGAATAATAGGATAATTACAGGATTGTAGAAAGACGCTTAATAGTATAAATTAAAAATGTAATGATAACGGTTGCGTCTTCCTTATTTCAAGTTGACGGAGTTATCTTTTTTCTCATAAAAAATTCTACTAATGAACGTCGCTGATGTATAAGATTTTAGTAATCAGAGAAATAATCGGAACTAGAATGTATCATGATGAAAGATGAAAATTATCTCTAGGAATGGAAAATATGTGGCAGCTGACAATTTGCAACAGTCATCTGGCGAATACATTATAAAAAAAGTGAGAGATTAACATCAAAATTTTAATCAGATGAAAGTTGTTGACACGTTTTCTAATTATAGAATATTATCCAGTGCCTCTAGTATAGCAGTAGAATCAATATCAAGTATTATTTCTGTCTTCGTTTCATCTTGTAATTCATTAGCTAGAAATTGGATCCGGGTTACCAAATCTCCTGATTTTTTTAATTTTTTTCTATTCTGACTGATAGCGACATTCTCGATGGGTAAAAGAGCTAAAAAAAAGAAGAACTGAAGTATATTGGTGATTAATAGATGCATCAGCAATAAAATAATTTGTTGCTCTTCGTCTTTTTCCTCAAACTATAACTAATCATCGATTAAATATAATAGTTTTGTAAAACGTGACTATCGAAATTAAGATAATAATAAAGTAAATCTTGTTTGTATTTAATCCTTTTTCCGCAATATGATGTTATTGAGATATCCAATTCATATGATGATGATTCAACAAAAGCACTATATATTAGGTTGACAACAAAATTTTTGTTTTTTTTCAAAAATTTTATTTTTATATTTTAACTTTAACGGTATAATTAGCTTTCAGTTATATATGCACTACTACTATCTATAACTCTGATAGAGGTAGGATCCCGTGTTCGTAGAAGTTATAGGTCTTTTGACCAAAGAAGTTGGCAATATCCATTTTCACGTCGTTCTCGTCGTCGACCTATTTCTCACGTAAATAATGAGAAAGAGAACGAAACAAATGGTAGTTCGTTGGAGCCAAATGAGGAGAATAAGATGGATGAGGAATGGTAATCCATTCGAGCTTCAATAATTTTTGGCAGATCGACTTTGCAACATGGAGACTTGCATCGTCATGCAAATAGTAAATTCAATCCTGCTTTCTCTTAAGTTTTTCAGTAACCTAGTCCAATTGTTAAACTGATGTGGTGATAATTCATGGGGTATCCAAACACCATATCTCCATATTTTGCCTAATTCATTCAGATGTTTTTTCACCGCAGTATAAGAGCAGCCAAGCTTCTCTGCTAAACACAGTGAAGTCAACCGAAGATCTTGTTCGATAAGCTGATTTAAAAGATCCACATCCAGTTACAGTAGTCTACCGGGTCGAGGTAAATCATCAAGATCTAAGTTACCGTTCTTAAAACGATTGAACCAATGTTGTGCCGTATGAACAGAGAGTATATCCTCGTCCATCATGCTTCATATGGTGTTGGCTGCTTCCGTTGCTCTGTGACACAGATGGAATTCATGAAGTAAAAGCACTCGAATCTCTCTATGAGAAAAATATTCACATTCTCTTTATATACCCTTAGTATGGAGACTTCTAGAACTTTCTTGAATGTTTTAGAACATTTCCAAAAAAAAAAGGGCAAGAACTTTGTTGCCAACCTAATAGTTCCAAACTTAGGTCAGTTGAAATCAATACTGATAAACAAGTAGACCAATGTTTCATTGTTGACAGAGAATTTTTCTACTCAGTGGAGAACAATGGTTGATAGCAATACTGATGATCATATTTCGTTGTCTGCCATGCCTTATGACTTTATCTTCGCAATCTATCTAGAAAAATATGCATATATTTAAATTCTTAAACTCTAGAATATTAATGAAGTCTTCTGACAACATGCGTGAAACCTCACAAGTTAGTGACCAGATATTTATTGACATTCGTATAGAATATCATTCATGGTTAGTCGCTTCCGCTGCGAAGTGCAGAAGAAAAAGAATAAAACTGCTTCAAAGCCTTTTCTCAAACTCATATAACTGATTGAAACTCAGAGACAAATGAATGTGATTGATGGATAGGTCAATATATGTGGAAAGCTGAAAATCGATAGTCGGTTCATTTATTACTGTCAACAACGAAATGTTTATATTATCTGTGCTTTTACTCTTGATCGTTTCTTTTAATCTGTGAAATATATCGAATTTCTTCATACTTTCTTTTGATAAGATAATTGTTAATAAAAATATTTTGTGCGTATTCATACACGTCTGTTTTTATCGACAATGAAACATGCTTGCAAATAGAATTTTAATGTCAGTCTTAATAAACATTAGAACGACTGTGAATGCTTATGATAATGACATATATTAGTATACATAAGCTAGCATCAAAAAAAGACTTTAACGCCTTTCAAGTTTGATATAGATAGCATCAGGTTGAATAAGGAATGTTTCGTGATGTTTGAATCCTTTCTCAATATCTTCACCTGGCAATATCGTATAATGTTGAAGCAGTCGAGATAAACACATTTTCAATTCCATAAAAGCAAAACGCATTCCTAAACAGCTTCGAGGACCAGCTCCAAACGACATATAGGTCATCGGATGTCGTTTTGTATAATGACGTTCAGGTATGAAAAGGTTTGGATCTTCTGGTCCCCATAAATCATGATGATAGTGAATGCTGAGAATATCGGGTTGAATGACAGTACCTATATAAAAGAAAAAAAAAGTGCATAAAAAATTGACGAGAAGTGAAATATAGCGACCTTTTTCAATTTTATGGCCACATATAGTGGTCGTAGTATTACATTCTCTCTTTGTAGCTGCTATGGCAATTGGATACATTCGAAGAACCTCTCGGATAAACATATCCATGTAGGTCATGTTCATGATAATATTATAATTGTGTTGATCATCGTCACTCCATTCTTGTTCATCAATCTCAGCTTGAACTTTTTCTTGTATGTCACTCTTCGTAGCCAATATGTAAGTACATGAAGCTAATGCTGTTGATACTGAATCATAACCAGCAATCATAAACAATAGCATATTAGCACCTACTTCTTCTCTATATAATCTTTTCGATTCTATCAATGCATCATTCAAAGTATCCTGTGAAGAATAAAAACAATGAGAATAGTTGATATACTCAAAATCATTTACTTTGACTTCATCACGTTCTGTTGCGTCAAGCATCAGCTGAAGTAAATCAATATGGTGATGTTTACCGTTGTAATTTGCTTGTTTTCTAGCATTGATGACACTTTCAACTTGATTGAGTATCCATAAGGCTGGAATACCTTCGATTTGAGGCAAAACCCATGTGGGTACCACTGCACGAATAAATTTATTAAGCAACATTTGTGCCATCATGATGTAGAGTAGAATCGGAATCAAAAATGGCATTAAATTACCTAATTTGGTCAAAGGTAACCGCTCAGGATTATCATCAACTGCTAATTTACATTTACGCATGAAAATATTGTCGATATCATTTTGCATATCTGTATTCATACCAAAGGCACAGTGACCTAAGAAAAATATAATAAAAGTTTCGATTTTCATTCTTTACATAAGAAGAGCACTTACAAATAACATCCATGGTCAATCGTCTATACATTTCATAAATATTGAATTGTTCTCTTTTTTCTTCTATCTTTTTCAATTTATTCATTAGTGATTGAATACAATGGTTAATTAAGGATGACATCGACTTAAGTTTAGCTACAGAAAATGTTGGATTGATGATATGTCGTTGTCGACGCCATGTTGATCCACTTGCACCAAACATATGAACTTGGTGGCCTCTTACTTCTTTCATAAGAAAAGGAATCGAACATTCGTTAAACAATGAAAATTGTTTGACATAGACTTCGTGAAGAAAATTCACGTCGGAAACTACAAACATTGGACGTGTTCCTTCAAATAATCCGTAGATCGAGCCATATTGTTGAGTCCATCGTCATAATTGTTCACTAAGATCAGAAATATCGAGACTTGAGGATCCGCAGATAACCAATAATTAAACAGACACTAATTTTCAGAAGAACGATACTAATTATCATTATGGAGTAGAATGACTAGTGATTGTGAGAGATGCACAGTCAACGAACTAAAATAGTTTTTAATTTTTTTTGTTCTGTAAACATGATTTTTTCATAATGTAATTTTTGCTGTTCGATGACGATATAGCGGTCTACTTTATACTTGGAATCGTAATTATATGTCGTTTTATTTACTCTCTCATTTATGGCATGGTGGCATATAAATTTTATTTATGAACCAAAACTTTTAAGATACTATTTTGATAACTTGAATTAATAAGCAAATATAAATAATGAGACAAAGTTATCTATCTGTTCGAAATGCAAGATTCTTAAATACTTTCATTTATTATAAATTCATATGTATTCTATGAGGACATAATAGTATGAATAAGTGCAAGTTCTTTTCATTCATCTTCGATGCATGATATTATTGCATAGTAAAATGTAAAAAAGCATGAGATCTGATGTCTTTTTGCAAAATAATTCTATTTGATTGATAGAGCTATGCTCTAAGAAGCATGACATCTTATGTTCTTTTACGTACTATTCGAATAATTATTAGTTAAGAGTACGCTACATGGTGATGTCATGCACAGAAAATGAATGAGAAAAGAAACTTGTACTTACTTGTATTATTATGTTCTCATAAAACATACTCCACCTTCTTTCCTATAATTGAATACATATAGATCGATACAAAATGTTTATTCTATGCTAGAATCAAAAATCGTTTATATATAGTATTACTCAGCCGAATGATAATTTAAATGCTTCATTTTACTAATATTTATTTTCTATTTTTGAATATTGATGAAGTAGTTCGCTATTTTTGTGATTTCATTACTAAAACTTTCAAACAGAAAATAAAAATAAAGATGACATTAAAAGAAATCAACATATAAGAACAAATAGAATATTTGGCCAGTTGTAGCAATTTATGAACGTTTTATATTTAAGATAATACGTACTTTTTTTATTATATTCAAACAAGTTTAGATCCACATGTGATTATCTTTTGAGAAGTTTATGTCTTCATCAAAAACGAATTAATTATTTCATGTGGCTTTAACCATATTTGGACCTGTACGTTTCATCAAGATTATTTCTTAGTACCTTTTCAATGATTAAATCTGTCAACACCTCCGAGGCTTTTGGAGAATTAATATCTAACATTATGAAGCGATCTTGTGATTTCATATCTATCTCTTTGGAGCTATTTTTCTGCTATCGCAGCGACATAAAATCTATTGACTGGAGCGTTATTTGTTACTACAGCCTCATCAATTTGCTTTCAGAGTAAGTGACATCTGTCAATACCATAAACCAATCTTGATGGATTCGTTGAGACAACCACCTTCAGCTTCAATATTATTTATGAAAGTAAGAAAATTATCTGGTTTGGTTTCCTAAGATGTCTCTAGAATTTTATCTTTATTGCTATTATAGTTTCGAAATATAGTGAACTGCATTTAAAATGAGTTCAGATCGATACTATGATTTTTCAAAACTTAAGAAGCACTATTAAACATAGTGCTCACTGTATTTTTACAACTAAAAGCTCAGGTATGATTTCGATTTTGTTGTTTTACATAATACGATTATACAGTTAAACCACCAAATATTTACTTTGTTTTGTTTTCAATGCCTTTCCGCCAACATGCATTTTCAATCCATATTGATCCTTACATTCATTGAGTATCAATTTTCTCTTATCATGAATAGATTGAGGTTTTGATCATTTTAATTAACAAAGTTTACAATCACAAATAAATTTATGCTCATCAAACTATTTTAAACATTCATTATATTTAAGTGAAGTATCAATATACGATAATAGAAGTCATCACTTTCTGTTTTATCCGCGCAACTTTGATTTCATTTATTGATATAACGTTCACATACGTTTTATGTGTCTACTCTAAACTTTATTTTACTGCACACACACATGTACGCGTAGTTGGTCACATTTCAAAGCAAAAATGTGTCATACGTAGTTCTCACGGCCAAATTAGACAAAATATCTGTTTTAGTTATTTCTTTTTCTATCTCACTGTGTAATATGTTCATTTGTATATCACAAGAGTAAGTACTGTGGGGGCGAATTGATTTTTCCCCTGTCGTTTTTTTTTGTTTTTGTTAAAAGCCCGAAGGACGCTAAATCTTTTGGTATATTTAACTTAAACATCAAATATAGTTTTAAGTATAAAAAAAGCATCAGAAGAAAGAATGAGGTTTTTTAGTACCATATATATCGACATCTAGATTATAATGAAAGAATTTATGAGAACAACGTTAAGATCTATTATAATATTCATCAGTTTCATATACTAGACTATACTTGTGATAGGCATTTTTAATTTCTTGTTTAGATAATGAATGAAATGTTTCTGAAAGCAGTATAGGTATATTAATTGTAGATAACAGATATCGACTCCGAATAGTTTCTTTAGATATGTACATTTCACAGTTCGTAATGTTTGAAACATATCCACTTTATTATGAGCACTATTTTGATCACAAATCAAATAAATATTGTCGATTGATTTATTATCTCTTGCCTAACACCTTTAATTTTCCAATAATTTGGATCTTCAGAAGAGTGCCATATATGCAATAGATTGAGATCCATTTATAGTACCAGTAAAATCATATCGTTTGGCATGTTTTGTAGGCTGTGTAACTAAAAGTAATGGTTGTTAACCAAGAACAACAAGAGTTTTGTAAGGGGTCACAACAGAATACATAGCTATTTCGTCAATAAATATTAATCTATTATTACCAATATTGTTTCAAAAACTATCATCAGTTGTTTCACGAGTTTTTTTTCCTTTAATACCGTTGTCTTTACCATACTGTCTGATTGTACGTATTGGTGCTTCTCGTTTTGGTACGGATTTAATATTAATATGTACTTGGACTATTTTATAATTAACACATACACATTTATTATTCATTGATTCGACAAATTCTAAAATGTGACCTTTAACTTCTTCTTGTGTCATTATACGAGGCCGACCACCAAGGGGGAAAAGCAGTTCTTAATGAATCCTAGGATCCACAGGATCTGAGGATCCAGGATGCGCTTTTTCCCCCTTGAAACTATTCTAGAAAAAAATGATTATTGTCTGACTAAATGAAATTCATGAAAAATAAGAGTCGAAGCATAAATAAAATAATATTGTGTAAAACAGTTAATACATTGATAAAACATGTTTCTATCGTTAGAAGATCAAGATATGTTTAGATCAACTCGTCATGCATGCTTCAGAATCGTAAATGCATATGTTCGAATCCAATTCTTCTCTTATTTTGAATATATGTTCGATGGGTTGTTCGATGCTCATTGAAGGTTCAAATCGAGTGTTCGAAGTCACATTTTCCGATAGGTCAAGAACTCAGCGATGACTTGTTCCATTTCGGTAGGTATGCACTCATCGAAAAATGTCAGTCCGAACAATCAATTTGAACATTTGATAGACATCGAAATATCCATCGACAGTGAAGTTTTTAGGTGAATTGACTTTTTGCTGTTTCGTCCTTTCATCATTTGATATCTTACCAAAATAAAATAGACCATACGATGCAGTGCGAAAAGCTCTATAATCTACATAAGACAGCTTCTTATACAAGGGCACTTTGTGCTTTCGAAAACAAAAAGTACAAATGTAAGAAAAGTCGTCTTATGCAGATTATAGAGCTTTTCACGCTGCATCTTGTGGTCTTTTTTATTTTTGTAAAATATCAAATGATGAAAGGATGGGACAGCAAAAAGTCAATTCATCTTATATTAAAAAAACAGTAGTTTTAAGCGAGCGAAATCTATAGTTACTCAAAATTTTTGTCTGTTTTGGAAACAAAAAGTGGAGGTAGAAAATAAACGATCTTATGAAAATTGTAGAGCTTCTCATGTTCCATCTTGTGGTATAGTTCATTGAAAACAGTTCTCAAAAAATTTTTCTTTTATATCAATACCAAAAGTGCTGAAAACTTTTTTCCATACTTTATATTTAACATTGATTAAATATTTTGAGTCGATATCAACTTATTAGTCGAAAAGAATTAAAAAATGATATATTTGTAAAATAGAATTGTTTTTAAGAACTACTACTGTGAAAGAACATCTGCAAAATCATGTATAAATTCAATTCTTTTTTGTATTATTTGCTCAAAATATGTGAGATCGTCAAAGTTTAGTAGAAAAAAAAAATAATTAAAATTTTATTTTTATTCTTGTAAAATAGTCAAACATTGAGAACGAGCTAATTGTGCAGTCTTCAGAAAAAACACTAGTATATTTTATTTTTAATATGCCATTGTAAAAAGCATTCTTTTTATTACAAATATAATTATTAAACATAATTTACTTTTCAGATTTAATAAAAAATTCAAGCAAATTAGAAAATAACGTTACCAAACGAGTTTCACGTAGTTTTTTGTTTTCTCTTTTTCTTAAAAACATTATCAAAGAATATATGTAATATAAAAATTGTAGTTTATATATTATACTTTCTAACAAACACCAAATTTGACTGCTCTAAATGTTGGTATTACGATCTAACAGAATATAATGCTTTTTTTATTTTTTTTGCATTATTTGGTAGAAGAAGGAAACTATGGAAATGATGCATAATTTTACCAGTAGTTTCACTTATACATGTAAAACATACTTTTTTCAAAGTGGGCAAACATCGTTAAAACTATTTTCTGCTTCAATAATTTATTTTTCTTGTCTATTTAGACTTATTCTTATGTCTGCTTGAATAAATTGTTATGCATTTGCAATTATTTTTCATTTTATAAAAAACATACATACATAATACTAAGTTTTATTAGAAAACAATGTCTTTTCTGAAAAATTATTTTTTGAATTTAAATCTTTTCGAACCAGATCCAAATAGTACTGAAATAGAAGATGAACAGAAACGACATTCGAATTTGATTGCTACTCGAGTTTATCTTATCGTTCTTATAGTTATTCTAATTATTCTTGCTCTTTATTCTTGGTTAAGTATTCAAACGACAATGGTGACACTTCAACATCCTAATAAAGATCAATTCGAACTTCTTCCTGATGATGCACATTGTATATGTTCTCAAACGGCTCTTTCATATGGTGAATTTACTTCTATTGAAGTAAATTTTCATCAAATCTGTTCAAGTGATTTTATTTCTGATCGATGCATCAAAACTATTAATTATGGATCAAATTCAACCTATTTTGATTTTATGGATTTTCGTCGTTATGGTAGTGCTCAATTTCAAGCATTAGCTGCTTTTTGTCGTCTATCAAAATCTGCTATTACGGAAAGTATTGCTTCATTTGATACGAGTACATTATTAAGTCCAGAAGTATTATCTGAAAGTATTCTTCGATCAAAGAGTGAAGCAGCAATCAATCAATTCTTAGAGGCAGCACCAACTGATTTTAAATCTCAATTACAATTAGTACATGAAATAACAAAGGGAAATCAATTAATGTCTACTGTGAAAAAAATGAGAAAAGCCGACTTGAAATTTTGCGCACAAATAGGTCCAATGGTCCTTAAAATATCCTATAAGTTTCAGCCAAAAAGAATGTTCCTTTTTCAAGATATATTGATTTTTCAAAAACTAGTTCTTTGCCATAAATACGTCACGAAATCTGAGTCTATTCGAGAAAGGAATATGATTTTTGGCTGAAACTTTCAAGATATTTTAAGGGCCATTGAGCCTAACTGTATTAGAAACTTCAGTTTGACATTTTCTAACTCTATTATTACAGTAAATATCCAGGAATGGGTTGAAAATTCAGTAAAACGGTCATAACTTTTGATAGAGGCAGCAAAACCCAATATCCTGTTAGGGTTTTTACTATCTCACTATATTCAGTTGAACAAGATGTAAATGAATCAAAACAGGAGATTACACCTCAGAAGATTCCCTCCTCAGTAATATTAAATGATTTTTATTCAGCGTGACCAAGTTTTTAATCACGATCTCTTTCCTTCAATAATGTACACTTACACGAAAGTTAAATATGTTGATTCTATTCATTAATTAGATTAAGGAAAACTTGTTAGTGTTATGTGAAAAAAGAAAAGATTTTTAACATTAAATAACAACATTTATATTGTCGAATAAATGATGAACACTTCATCTCGAACTCAAAAAAGCCTTATCGAAAGAAAATTTGATATCAATTGTTTTCTCCATATAAAACAGGATTATGTATGTATTTTTTGTTTATATACATCCATTGTTGGAAATGGTTATTCCGACATTTTTTTGCTTTTCATGATGATTATCTTTATCTATTTTGATTTTGAAAAAGATAAATAAACTAGATTTTCAAACTAACAGAATTTGTGTGTAAAATAAAAAGAGTTTATCGAAAGTATTTTTTGATTATGCGAACACTAATCTTTGTCAGTGAATACTAGATTTTGCTGATCTTATCGAAGTATTTTTCTATATATCATAAGTCTAGAATTATGATAGGAATTAATAAAAAGATGCAGTGCAATTTTTGCTTCGGACATAATTCAAATAATCTGACTTCTACATGTGCAAAACGATTGTTCTACCACTTCAGATCAAAATTCAAAGTTTGTTCTTATAAAAAATCTTTTACAATTTTTCATGCCTATTGGACTATATATTTCAGATATAAGTTAATAGGTTAATTTGTTTGTGAAAAAAATCATCTTAAATTATAATTGGATTATATATATTATTGTAATGAATTGTCCTAGATACTTATCATTAGTTATGATTTTGCTAGTGAAAGTATCGAAGTAGGTAAAGAAGCGGTTAGTCAATATTTGATTATTCTTTCATTTTCTTGCTGAAAAATTGTTTCATTGATTAAAAACAATCTTGAGTATGGGTGAGGGTGAGGATATTAATATATATGTGCTATCTATAGAAAAATCTATTATGAATCAAAATTTTGAAAAAAAAACGACTCAAAAGTTGAAATTTCTAATAGAAGATTTGTTTTGATAGACGAATAAGTATATATTGTTAATATACAACATAATGAAAAACCGAATTTTGATATCGGTAAAGAAATAGGTATAGCAGATATAGCACAATTTTGCTAGAAAAGTCGAGTTCTGAGTACGTTTAACTGTAAAAATAAAGACTATCGACAATTTTGATTTTAAGATAGGGATGGGAGTATTCAATGAAACAGAATTTTAGAAGTCTAATCAACCATTTTGTCTTCCACATGAATGTCTCCGATATGTTGGTATAATAAGGATAATAAAACTTTTCTGAATAAGTAAAGTTTGGAGATTCAAGTCATTATCTAGAAACATCTACATATGTCTGCTTCTCTTCTTTTTACTTCATATTAATGTTTCATAAAATTATATATGCGTCATATTCGAACCGTATATGTATCAGATACATGTCTATGTAAATTCTATTGAGTACATGTTTATTCTAGAATAGAGTCATTTGGACAAACTATGAAAATCAATAAAACAAAATATCTGGGCAATTTTGGCAAAAAGCAAGGATATATAAAGCATTTTGCTCTCGTACAATACATATGTGTTCATTCACGATAAATGTAATATAAATTCAGTCGTTTTCTACAACAACATACCAATCATCATCATCATCCGCATCTCTTTTCGCCATCATCGGTAGTCCTGGGATTTCAGGATCAACATTCCATCCGATATGTTTATTGTCTTTATCAGTATCATCAACATCATCATCAGTATCATTTCGTCCTCCACACGCCGCCATTGCCATTGCTGGTGAGCTTACTGGAATTTTACCAAAGAGAGTACAGCCACTATAGTGAACGCTTTTAGAACGTTCATAACGTTTGGATGTTATCAATAGACGATAACTGGTGAAGGTTCTGTTATTGGTTATATTAACAAGTCGACCAGGCTTTTGTCGACCAGGATCTTGATCAAGACCAGTTCCTGCATAACAAATACCGGTCCAATTGACACCATTATTCAATTCTGACCAATTAGCATTACTTCCTTCCAGTGTGAAATATATAGGATCTCGTTCAGGAAAATTATTTGCCGTTGTAAACTGAATTCCAGTCACTATGGAACGTCCTTTTTTTGGTTTTACATAAAATCCAGAATTTAATCCCGTTTGGTTGCTATAATTAAGGTATTTTGTGTTTATATTGTTGTCGATGGCATTTGATGGTTTTTCATTTGGAGGATACTGCTCGTTCACCTTACTCAGATGGCTATCACGAGTCATGCGTGTTTCGTGAATTCCCTGTATGGGATCACCTGGTGAGATAAGAACTTCTCCAGATGTTACTAAAGACAAGAAAAATAGGAGTAAGTATAGTTAACTAATGACTGTAGTGCTGCTTCCTATTTACCATGAACAGAAATTTATGATGTGTATTTAATTATTTATTTAAAAACTGAAACAGAATATAATATGTACACTGAAAACTTGTATCACCTTTCCTTTTTTAAATTTTATTTTTGTTTTATGGAAAAAAAATTTCCAGGTTAATTCATCTCATAGATTCTAAACAGTATGTTGTTGTTTTTAGCATTGTAAACTTTGATTATATCACTAGTTTTTCTTATTAGATTATATTTTTAATTTATAAAAATTGCATTTAATTATTGTCCATCCAAAAAAAGAATGGTATATGAGTATTTTATGAATAACTTTACATAGGAAAGAGGTAGAGAGCTGCAATTTTCCCCAATAGAAAGAGGAGACCATGGGGCATCTTTTATTTCGATACTATATCAGACGATATCATTTTAAAGTCAACCATTTTTATGAAACATCGCGAAAAAGCACAAAAGTTGCGTGCTGTTAAAATAAAATTTTCAAAAAAAATAAGAAAATTTACTAAAAAACCAAGAAAACTTCATCTTTTTTTAGGGGATGAAACAGGAAATTTAATTTTTTTAACACTGAAGTATGTAATAAAATCATTCGATTTATATCTTAAACTATAGTTTCGAAGTCCCTCTATCTAGTTCACACATCAAAACCAAAACTTCATTAGAATGGCAACTAGTTTTCATGCATATTTTTCAATGTTTCGTAGAAATTATTGGTTTTAAAACAATTTCATTTGGTACAGTATCAAAGGAAAAGATGTCCCATTGTCCCCTCTTTCTATTGGTAAAAACAGAAGCTCTCTATCTCGTTCCCATGAAAAGCTATTCAAAATATACTCATATACCATTCTTTTTTTGGATGGACAATAGTTGTCTCATTATACATACCATGACTATCTTGTGTATTTTTACTATCATCTTTTGTGATTTCTCTTAGAGAGAAAGCAACTTGACAATAAAATGGGTTCGCTAAATAATCATACGGTACGTAACAGTATCCATGATC
>JAJEKB010020939.1:1036627-1054687 GCA_022393335.1 Macrotrachela quadricornifera
AATGGGTTCGCTAAATAATCATACGGTACGTAACAGTATCCATGATCACCCTATTAAATACAAAATATATTTTATTTGTCTTTCTTATTTTATATTTATTTTCATAAATACTAACCCAATCTTTTCCCCAAGAATTTTTAACAATAAATAATTTTTGTGGATCACTATAACCAACAGCAATCATTGCATGACCACTGAGCTTTGCATTTGCTCGTTCTCCAGAATTTGGCATGGGTACTATACCACCATTATATTTTGCTTTTCCGAATGATAGAAATGTACGTATGCCAAACATAAATGGGTAACCTTCAGCTAAGCATGATTTCATGCTATATAAATCAATATTTATATATTGACCGTCAGTAGCCAAATATTTAAGACCATTTGTATAAGATGCTGCAGACGGTTTTTGATCAATTTGTCCTTCTTGAAAAGGCCAAATACCTCCTTTACAACAGCCATGTTCTTTGGCCGCTTCATACGTAGCTGTAAGTGTAGTACCATCATCTTTTATGTTGTGAGGACCAGTATACTTTACACGACCATTGTAATAAATGAATAAACGACTCATATCAGGATTTTCATAGCCATATTTTTTCAGAAGAAATTCATAGGCACCTAGAAAGTTAGAGTAACATGAATAAAAATGTGCGTAGAACAAAGATACACATTTATATCTATAATAGTTATATGATCCTGTTATTTTTACTAGTAGAAAAGGATGATAAATTGATTTTTGCTGAAGATGTCAAATACAGTTTCTAGCAAATCTTTTCGTTTAATTCTCGATTATTCAATAATAATTTTTGAAATTGGGAATTATTCGCACTAAATTGAATGTAAAATTCGAAAAGTCATTTCAACTTTTCAATTATTAATACATGGGAGATTAAGGACGCCAACTACAGAATGCTAGAACTAATATACATAATCTTGAGGGTGAAGGTAGATCAAAAGAAAACGATTTTTTTCTATCGAATGGTTATATTACAAGTCAAGATCAAAATGAAAAGATTTTCTAAAACGTCGTTTTCAAAATTTTTCGCAAAAAATAATCGAATTTAAAAATAAATAGAAGTTGAAAATTATTAATACATTAATCATTGTAAAGTATGACTTCTAATTTGTCTTCTACTCCGTTGATTAAAGTGTATCTTGTTTTATAAAAATATATTTGTTTTTCAGCAATTGGTGAAAAGCAGAAAGTTTAATAAAACAATACTTTTAAGATGATTGAATAATACTTACAAGAAAAAGTATTGCCCACACTAAAAATAAAAATAAAAAAGTAATCAATTAGTTTGCTTATATAGTATTTCTTAGGAAATAACAAATAATATCATCAATTTTGATATATAAATATTCTCATCATATTGACAGATTTCAGTAGAATTATAAAACAAAAATTTTTTGAATAAATTCGGTCATTAATAATATAAATCCATTTAAAAGATGATAGTATGTTAGATCGATAACACTCTTCTATTTGTTCCTTGTATCAATTGATTAAGCGAGATCTGTCCTATGAAATGACATACCTTGTCCTCTGTTTCATATATTCTATTAAGCACACAAGCGATTTTATTGGATGTGATTGCATATTTTACAATCAACTTTCGTAAATATTTTGATCTTTCCTTTTTTCAAAATTCTATTTTAGACTACATAAAGTGTTCGATCTCAGACTCTTCAATTTGAAATTATTAAGTTAAAATCATTTGCTTTTCTGTCTAAAATATTTTTAATCTTGAGATTTTTTAATTATATTGAAGAAATAATCAATCATGTCGGTTGAAAATTTCCATTAAATAAATTATATATATTTTCACATTCTACTACATTTTTAATTGTTTCTTCAACATTTGCTTTTCTGCTTCATATATGATAGTTTAACCTGACTGTAGATGGCAATAAATATATCTTAGTATACTGTTCTTTTGATTTAATGACACATTGTGCCAGACTATTACTATTGCTTCATCTTTATCTTAAGTTTCAGTCTCCTAAGGAAAACCCTAAGAGCCTATTAAAAGTATCTTTTTTTTAAAAAAAAAGAAAATATCCCATGAGTACATGATATAGACTAGTAATCAAATTTAACTTGAGCTTTGCGTTCTACCGTTTTGTTTATGGATAGTACTGTGAGAAAGTCTTAGACAGTCAATAAAACAAAGAAGTTACTTCTAAAAATAGTGCATAACTATAGCTTCACTGATGAATATTATATATTCATAGAATGGACCGTTTATGTGAAATAAAAGCACTCGACAAACCAATAGATGAATTCTTATGATGGTTTATGAAATCTAGGGGAAAATTTTGGACTCAAATCTGAGAATGTGCCTATAACCATAACAATTTAGCATGTTTCAAATTAAACACTCATAAAGCAATATTGCCAAGTGTCCGTTTGCTTTTGAATCGAAACTTTGTCCAACTGATAGACCTTAGTAATCTACGTTCTACCATAACACGAATTCGTTTCTCTGGCGTGTTCTTTATTCATATGAACGTCTTAGCTGGAGTAGCTTGCATAAAAAATTTCAGAAATTTTGGATAAAGCCTCTTTGAGATATAGAATTATCAAACTACAGACCCTCTTTCGTGGCGAGTATATATAGTGCGCATTTTTTGAAAGGTTTGTATCTCGGTTCACAAAATTCACAGAATCCAGATTAAAAAAACGAATGAGCACCTAGAATATGTTCCCTTGTCAGTTTGTGAAATAAAAAATTCTGATATTTAATGGCAACTATATAGGCAAAGTTTTCGCAATCCCTTTCTATAATTATTACCAGGAATTTGTGCCTCCTTGATTTTTCACCCGCGTCATGTAGCTTTTTAAATTAACCATTTTTGGTAATTGTTTTTGTTCTTGTGGACCTCCACATGCCAATGCGCATACCGGTGCCTTTGGATCATCAATACAGCCACTTACTACATAACGTTGTTTAGTTTTACGATCTACCAAATAAGAAGGCATTGTTTAAATCTAAAATTCGAAATTTAAACGATCTTTATATATATATATATAGTCTAGAGAAAGCACACCTGGATAAATTCAATGAGTTTAGTATCATAAAACGAAAAGAATCCGTACTTAGCGCTTAACAAATAAAAGAAAAGGTCTTTGTTATTTGTAGTTCCTATTCTATTATGTATCGGACTAGTTTCAATTTGAGTTCGATTGCTTTAGAAAAGAATGGGAGAAACCCTCTTACGAATATATTCGCATATCCTCACCAAGGTGAGGAGTCCAAAAAAGCTTTCAGATCATGTCGAAGAATGAAATAAAGAGAGGGTGAAAATCAGTTAAAAATGAATTAGATAGAATATTATCCATCACACATTTTATATGATTTTCTAACGTATTCTACAATTTCTCAAGTCAATGCGTACATAATTTTATCATTCTCCCTTTGGAATACAAGAACATACAAACTTCACTTGTACAAAACTAAATATAGCTCAAAATCGAGTCCTCTTACAGTCTTTAGAGCAATAAAGACAATCTAGAAAGATGTTTATTTTTACGAGAGTGACAACTGAATGAAATTTCTGTATGACTCAAATTTCATTTATTGTTTTGTCTTAATGCACTTATGACACGTATTATGAACGAAGCATCGAAAAATCATAATAGTTTAGATATTCGACATTATTTACTCAAATCATCAACACTTTATCCATTTGAGTTTACTTTTTTTAATGAAAAGTGCTTGAACTTCTGACGTATTCATTGTAAAAATCTTAAGATCAATTTATGTATTCCTGACAAGATATGACTCGGACAAAAAAAAACGCAAAATATTTTCAAGAATTTGGTTTTTTTGACGGTAATGATCTCATAAACGTTCAGATATCTCGAGACACTATAAGATATTCTTGTTCATACCAACACCATGAAGTAAAACTTCTGAAAACTGTTGCTAACAGCTAATAAGCAGAAGTACTTCATTTCGAAATAGAAGTGCATAGCAAAATATGAAATGCAAGAGTACCGATGTGAGTCTCCGCTGTCGATTGAAAATCTCAAAGAGAAAACGATTTTCGGAACTAGAATTTTCGACATTTTTTTCATATCACTTGCGCCTACATGCGAAATATTGGAAAGCATTGAAACCTATTTTCGCATGAGAAAAAACTATTCTTAATTATGACAAATCTATATAGATAGATGAAGTCTTCTCTTATAGCACACCATGTAGCCGGCCTCTCGTACTATCTATATCACCATTTGAATCACGTCCGTACCTCATAATGTCAAGAAAATATTTGAAAAAAGAAATGTGAAAAAATTTTTGTCTTAGACTGTATATACAAGATGCCCAAAAGTCACGCACCCGGGAAAAAAATTCAGTATCTCGCTTACAGCTCAAGCAAAGAAGCTGACTTTTTTTTATCATTGATAGGGGCATCTTCAAGTTTTACATTCATACGAACAAGATTCGAAAGAACCTTTATTAAGTATCACTATTGATTTCAACAAAAAAATTTTACTTTTTCACTGATAGGAAAAGAAAACCACGTATTTAACAAAGCCTCTCACTAGCCTTGTCCGTATGAATTTGGAGCGTGAACATGTCTCTATCCTTGGTAAAAAAGTCAGTTCATTCACTCAAGTCATAATGGAGATATTCGATTTTCTTTTCGATGAAATTACTTTTGCATTATCCTGCATATTTTTTTTTTCTTTGAAGTGAAAAACTAAAATTTTCTTGTTGAAGTCAATAGTGATACCTAACAAAGATTCTTCCTAATTTTGTTCGTATGGATGTAAAGCTTGAAAATGCCTCTATCACTGATAAAATTCTTTGCTCAAGGTGTAAGAGAGATATTGTATTTTTTTCCAAATGCATGACCTTTAGATCATCCTGTGTATATATGCATACGAACTTTTTTTGTTCTGTGAGCAATCAAATGAAAGTTCTCGAACTGACAAAGTTTGTCTATTATAATATAGGCCACTAACGGATCGAAATGGGTTTGAGCACATCCGTAGAAATGATGTTTAATTCTTCTATTAAAACCTTTATCTCGGAACTAGTATGATGCAAAAATCTTCAAATAAATTACCAAGTTCGGTTTAAACAAGATGTAAACCGATGTACTTCTTAGTGAAATAAGGTTTTTCTTCGCTCTCGGTTTCTTCTTTCTAAGCACTTTATAAAAACATATTAATATAGATCATAAAAAGATAGAAGAAAAGAATCTCATCTTACTGTTATATAATTTACAACCATCTGTATATGTATGTTCTTATACCTAAAAGACATGAGCACAACTGTAATCGAAGAAATACGATGTTTGACATTACTTCGTATTACAATCATTCTTCATTTTGAGTGTATTTATATTAGTAACTATAGAGAAAAAAAATAAGAACAAAGAATAAATTTACTTAGTTGACAATCACATCGAATCACTGAAGCCCACGTCATACATTAACATGCATTTTACACAAATATGAAACTTCAATAATTTGTTCGAGAATATGTGTATTTGCTATGATGAAGAAGTCCGTCATCTATCATTAGGTAAATAAGTAATAAAATTACTTTAGAATCAACATGACTGCATATGTTGTTCTTTTATTACTGTGAATGTGATCATTTTCTCATTGCTTTTTTTTCTGTGCTGTTGGTGAATAATACTATGAAATAAGTATATGCGTGGTAAGCAATTAATACAAAAATTAGTAACAGCCTACTTGCTTTGTCTATTAGTTAAAATACTCCGTATGGTAAAATCAGAAATCTGCCATTCCTCAAAAAGGTTACTTGCAATAAATATAACATGAAAAATCATATACTTTTGATGTTGAATATTATAGTTCGATGTGCCTTTATTCACTCTAGACAACGTATGTAGACACATGATAAGCTCTAGTTCTTGACTGGAAAACAGGTGGATGCAAATGTGTTAGAAATGATCTTCCGATAATTAGACTTTGATAATATGACCAGTTTTTGTCTGAAATAAAACCTAATCGATTCAGAAAATTTTTTTCTAAAACTATTCTAATATGTCCTCTACAAAATCTACTTATTCAAAAAGTTTTGAAAGTCATCCAAATGCGAAATTCATCATATTCATATGACAAAATACCTTCGCTCCATTTAATTTCAGATCCAACTTGCTCATTTGTAAAAAAAGCATTAATTATCATAATATGTCCATATCAAACACTGAATTAAATATTGTATCTTTCATCAAAAAATATTTTCCAACATTAAACATCTGTATCTACCCTAAATTACCTCTAGCAAATTTCTATAAGCCTTACTTTCCTGTAAAAATGGCACAAAGTTGAGTTTGAAACGGTCAGTATTTTATTTAGTAAATATAAAGGATTCTATATTTAAATATATTTTGTAGAAGAAATATTGGAGTAGTTTTTGAGAAATTTTCACAAATCATTTGTTTTTATTTCAAAGAGGATCTGATTGTATACTCAAGGTTTAAGTGTAGGAAGATCGTTTTCAACACAATCGGATCTGCATATTTCTTAACAAAAAAAACAGAAGTTATCAAATGTCTAGACATATGTTATAGTTAACATGGGAATTCAGTTGAGATTGGAATGCGCGAAATAATTACGAAAAGAAAAAAGGTTAAAAACAATTTTTTTTATCTTACGAATAAAGCTTTTAAACGCAACAATAGACATTCGTTCAAACCATCGTTTAAAAACAATGACATTAATCGCAGTAGATAAAATATATTAGTATATTTGTTCTTTTATTTATTAATACAAAATAAGGTAAACAATTTTTCACTTTTCTGAATATTCTATCATATTACTTGTATGAGTCATACTATAATTAATTTCAAGCGCTTTACTCACGTAATGGTATTATTTACGAATTTTAAATGTTATATTTAATGAATTTACCAAAGTTTAGTAGCTGATGAATTTTATAATCTCTTGTCCATTGACTTGTCTCATATTTATTGATATCAGAACTGTACGTAATAGAAAGATTTCTTTTCCGAAACAACTGCCAATCATCAAACTCTTTACTCGAGAAACTCTTATTACGCAGTACTTTTTTCATCTATCATCATCAACTGATTCAATGTCCCTATGTCCTCAATGAAAAAATTAAACGAAATAATTTTCAAAAGAAAAAAAAAACAATTAAATGTAAAAATTATTAATAATAATTGATATTTTATTTAAAACAAAACACAGCTATTCCAATCTCAACTGAATTCGAAACTGACCTGTGACAATATTGATTATGAAGAAGTTATAAACAGAATATTTAATAAGAACAAACTTGAAATTATAGTTTGTAGTTGTATATCTCTGCAGCCATCTAAATAAGATGTGATGTGCATTCTATTGAAATTCAGTATCAATTCTTCATGGGTAAATACTCAAACTATGTAAATGTATTGAATAAATGTATGCGATAGTGTTAAATGTTTTGCATATGAATGAATCGATCGAGCATAAAATTATGAGAACGAAAAAGTGTCGATGAAATTTACGTTTCATCTTTGAAGAAATATAATGAAATAATTCGATCAATAATTGTTTAAAGATATTGTTGACAAATATTATACAAATTAGAGTTTGATACAAATCAAACGTCGTTATAATATATTTGATAATGAATGAAAAGAAGTATATGATATCATACATTGAGACTAGCAATCGTTCAAACTTTATCGTTGTTTTTTCATGTAGTAGAATGAAATAACTATTGTAAATTTACATATATAACGAAGAATGTTTATAAAATAGAATAATGAGTAAGACTATTTAATTTTGATGGCAATGCAGTGAATGATTAAGACATTTAATTCGAATATTTCGACCAAAACTGATTAGTCTTACTCATTATTCTATTTTATATTGTATTGTAGCAGATAAAGAGTTCATTTATATCGTTGATAATGACCGTGTTTGTTAATTCATTAATAAAAAAGGTCGAAATATTCGAATAAAATGTCTTAATCATTCACTGCATTGCCATCAAAATTAAACAATCGATCACATCAACCAATCAAAAGAAGAATAATTAACTATCCCATACGTCTGTCACGTTTGACCATTATTCTCTTTTCGACATTTCACCTTTCTATTTTTTTTCTTTCTATATTTTTCCTTATTTTCGTCGACATTTTTCTTTTCGACGTTTTTCCTTTCTTCCTTTTTCCACCATACCTTCATTGCTAACACTATTGATTGTGACTAATTTATATCAATCTTTCATTTGAAATTACTTTATTAAAATTGATTGTTAATGAATTATCGATATGAAATACATAATCTAATTGATAATTCGTGTTCATTAGTGTGAAACAATATAAAGGTCTTAAGAGAGGGTCCGCCAGAGGACCACCCATCCTGTCAGAGAGCCGCTGGGGAAAATTTTTTTTTTTGATTTAATTATCTCAAATGAAAGGTGTAGGCAAACCATAATCAAATCCAAAATATTAAGCCATTTGGCTGTACCTGTAGAAAATGCGAGCTGTAACAAGTGTAAGGGGGTCATTTTGACCTCCAAAAATTGCTATCCTGAGGGTATGCTCAGTATTTTGATATTATCTCACGATCGGCCTGACTGTTTGAGCTCGAGGACGTCTCATTTGATAGAGAACAGTCTAGCCTACAGATTCATTCGATTGAAATCACCAATATATAGGATAAAACTAATGTGATAGGTCAAAAAAAGTCCAAAATTTGACTAATGACTCATTTCAAGATGGTGGTATTTTGGACTTTTCTTGAGTGGTACACGGGCGCCTACAGTTCTGTTTTCACCAGAGATACATCTCGTTAAGACACATATTCTGACTTCAAATTGTCAAGACTAAGACACTAGGGATTTAAGTTAGCATGGACTATACTGCGAGTCACTGGACTTAATGACAGTTGACCCTACTGCCCAAAGTCATAAAATTTCTTTAGAAATCAGTAAAACGACTTCAGATTCTTGTTCGGCGCGCATAACTGGGTAGGATAAATTATTTTAGAGCGATTTTCCGCTTACATCTAGCAGAATCATGATGTTAGGCACTCCCTTTGACATATGATAGGTATACGATGGATAATATATCAGTATGCTGATTGTAAGTGACCAATGTTAACAGTTATAGAGTTTGGATTTTCGCCATTCGATAGACCTTTTCAGCGGCTACAAAACTGTCTATTTGGTGAACTCAAAAGCTACTGATAGATGGATACAAGCCTGGGTACATTAACAGTGTACTCTAAAAAAAATAGAAACTTTACCGAACCCCAAAAAAAGGTTCGGTAGATGACAAAAAGCTTGCAAATGTGTTCAAAGTTTAAAAAACAGAATAAAAAAATACACAGAATCTTTAAAGGATCTGACCGTGTACCGAGGTGAAGATCCTTTTTTCTTCGAAACTTTTTAAGTTTCGTAGACCAAAAAATAGGTTTTGTAGGAAAATACGTAACCTTTAGAGTTTCGTATGAAATATAATAGTTTTACACGAAACCCAGTACGATACCCCGAGGTTTAATACGAAACTCTAAAGGTTTCGTATTTTCCTACAAAATCTATTTTTTGATCTAGGAAACTTAAAAAAGTTTCGAAGAAAAAAGGATCTTCACCTCGGTACACGGTCAGATCCTTTAAAGGTTCTGTGTATTTTTTTATTCTGTTTTATAAACTTTGAACACATTTGCAAGCTTTTTGTCATCTACCGAACCTTTTTTTGGGGTTCGGTAAAGTTCCTATTTTTTATAGAGTGTGAAGCATATTTTCACACATTTTAACGTCCTATTTGGCTAGTTTTTGGTTAGAAAACTACAGTTTCAAACAAAGCTAATATCAGATTCGAAATCAGTGTTAAAAACTGAGCCGATCAATGTATGTTTCAGAGATTTAAAAGAAAAAAATTTTTCTATGAAAAATGCGCCTGGGGACCCCTCAGGGCTCATCAAAAAAGAATTTTTCTAGATATGATGTTTTTGTTGCTTAATCGTTTTTTATTTCATGTTTGTTGACATGAGAGAACCTGAATCACTTCATTGCAGCGAATAAATAGCATTTTTCTGACAAATTATTACTTGGTGATCCGTGAGGGAGATCCCAGGCGTATTTTTCATAGGGAAAAATTTTTTTTAGAAATCTCTGAAACATACATTGATCGGCTCAGTTTTTAACGCTGATTTTGAATCTGATATTAGTTTTGTTTGAAACTGCAATTTTCTAACCAAAAACTAGCTAAATAAGACGTAAAAATGTGTGAAAATATACTCCATTGTTAATGTGTCTAGGCTTGTATCCAGCCATCAGTAGCTTTTAAGTTCACCAAATAGACAGTTTTGTAGCCGCTGAAAAGGTCTATCGAATGGCGAAAACCCAAACTCTATACCTATTAGCATCGGTCACTTGCAATCATCATACTGATACTTTTATCCCTTGTATACCTTTCATATATCCACGGGGAGCACCTAGCACCATGATTCTGCTAGATATAAGCGGAAAATCACTCTAAAATATTTTATCCTACCCAGTCATGCGCGCTGAACACGAATCTGAAGACTGCTTTTTGATTTTCGAAGATGCTGTATCAATTTCCCAGATAGAATGAATACCTGCTAAACAGGGTGGGCCAGAGTATGGTCCATGGTAACTTGGTCCCCGAGTGTTTTAGTCTTGACAATTTAGTGTCAAAAGATGTATCTCAACAAGATGTATGTCTGGTAAAAAAATCAGCCTTAGACCTTGTACTATACGTTGGGAAAGTCCAAAATACTGCCTCCCTCGAAGAATATATTTCTCGAATTTTGGACAGTTTCTGTCCTCTAGAATTTTTTCAACCCTGTATGTTAGTCATTCAGATAGAATGAATTTGTAGCCTAAACTGTTCTCTATAAAATGAGACGTTCCTGACCTCTAATGGTCAAACTATTCATAAGATAATGTCAAAATACTGATGAGGGAACCACCAGAGGTGATAAAAAGCTTTTTGGTCGAGAATATGATGGTTAGATAGGGCATAGATAGGAGTGGCATACCCTAAGTTAGCTCGAGCCCATGTTGAGATCTGGTTGAGATATCGACTTTTTACTCAAATTTGCCTATAGGATTCCATCTTCTTCATAAAATCAAAGTTTTGAATTTTAGGGTGATACTTTGCCCATATCAAGACCTCAGCCAGAGTAGTTCATCCACAAAGTCTCAGAACTTTTGGACTAAGCATTCCAGAGATATGAGTCTGTTAGCATAAACACAGTTTTTACACATATTGTTGTATGCATGGGTATTTTGAAAATATTATATTTCGAGAATGCTTAGTCCAAAAATTCTGAAACTTTGTGGATGCACTACTCTGGCTGAGGTCTTGATATGGGCAACGTATCACTCTAAAATTCAAAACTTTGATTTTATGGGGAAGATGGGGTTCTATAGGCAAATTTGAGTAAAAAGTCGATATCTCAACCAGATCTCAACTTGGGCTCGAGCTAACTTAGGGTATGCCACTCCTAGCTATGCCCTATCTAACCATTATATCCTCGACCAAAAAGCTTTTTATCACCTCGGGTGGTTCCCTCATGAGTGCACCCTCAAGATAGCGACTTTTGGGATCTAAATAGACTTGTAAAACATGTTTCAGCTCGCATTTTTCACAGGTAAAGCCAAATGACTTGATATTTTGGATTTGATTATGGTTTAACTAGATCTTTCATTTGAGATAAAAAAAAACGAAAAAAAAATTTCCCCGGCGACGTAGGGGTTTCCTATCACAGACTTTCTCTTAAGCTTTCAATAATAAACTCTTTTAATAATAGCATAGAATAATCTACTTCCATAGATAGAATAATAAATTCTTTTGTCAAAAGGGCGGAACAGTCTACCCTTAAACGTACAGTAATCTACTCAAAACGTAGAATAAAAAAGCCTTTCGTTGAAAGCATGGAATAATGTACCCGTCACCGTAGAATAATAAACCCTTTTTTTGTAACCGTAAAACAAACTTCAGCTAAACGTAGATTAGCAAGCCTTGTTGATGAAAACGTTGAGTAATAAATACTTGAATAGGCGTTATATACCCTTACGTTTTCATATATCCTTATTGTCACAAACCCTTCGGTTCATAAACGTTTTAAGGGTATATGTTCTCGGCTTATATCCTCGATGGGCTTTTTGATGCGTTTTTTAGCGTGCAACGGTTGGTTATTCTGCGTTTTTTTTCACAGTGTACTTGTAGAACGTGACAAGCACTATCGAACCATATGAAAATATCAAAGAAAACACCTTAGCCGATTTTTGAATTACTCGTACCTTACAGAGAAAGTATAAAGAAAGTAAAGTTTTTGTATATTAGATCAAAAATGATAGTTTTGAAGAGTAATATAGAAGGTCGTTCATATAAATAAAAACTCTGTATCTTCAACTTTAATTTAAAAAACTTTCGTTGATGAAATTAACTGAAATAGCGAAGATATACGTAAAAACTTTTGTTAAATGACTTTCCTGATATCTCGGGAAAACAAAATTTTTGTATATTCGATCAAAGGTGATAGTTTTCCAGAGTAGTGTGGAAGGTCATTCGGATAAATAAAAACTTGGTACCTTCCACTTTAATTTTAAAAAAAGTTATTAATGAAGTTAAATAAAATAGGAAAGATATATGGAAAAACTTGTAGGAAGGGACTTTCGGGGTACACTGTATAACCAATTATCCTTTTTTATGAATATTAATACGATATTCCACACATCTGTTTTCACAAAAATGTCTCACTATTCTTTCTAATTAGCACTCGCGAGTTAGTGGTGCTCACAAACGCACGCATGAAAAGATGAACCACCATATTCCCAAGGATCATAATAATAACCACCAAAACGAACACCAATATCAATATGAGGATAATGAGGATAACCACCATAACACTTTCGACCATCGCGACGCTTAAATAGCTCGTTAAAATCCTCACCTTTATCTCTCCAACGCTTCCGATCTTCATCATTCCAATTTCGCCAATTTTGTATCCATTTCCACGTTTTCTGATCCCCAGTAAACTCCCAATCAGTACAGCAGCTGCATCTAGGACAAGCAAGACCACCACAAAAGAGCTTCTCTTTTGTACCAGATGCAACAGACTTTTCAAGTTCTAAATGTAAATTAAAAGCAGTCAGAATAGTTGTGCTAAACTGAATTTGTAAGTACAACAGAACAAAAAATCTCGAAAAAACTATAATTAGTTCAACATGAATATTGCAGCGTTTTTGGTAGTGCCCACACAGGTCTTGACGGTGATATAGGACCCGAAATCAATTTTAACCGAAGAAATGATCGCTTTAATTCTATGTGGCTTCTGTGTGGATTAGTTAATCCTTTCAAAAATAGCTTCAATTAAAAGACGTATATAGCCAGATCGAACACTCACGCTCGTAAACGATCATTTATGGAGATATACAGAGGTCGTGTATGGACTTCATATACGTACGTATACGATCGCATATGATCATTGTGATTTTATTAGGTGAAATAGCATTATCTGTTTCAAAAATTTATTCCAAAATATGTATTATAAAATATCTGTTGAGTCGGAACTTGTGCAGTTTCCTTCTCAATCAACGTATATACACAAACAGGTTGATTTTGTTTTGAAATTATCCATATCTGTGGAAAGAGGGAAAGGTTTTTTTCATTTCTTCTTAGAATATATCGTGTCTACGCTGGAAGGCGGTCGATTGTGTGTAAGATTTTTGTGTGCAGACAATTGTGTGCAAAATGACTGAATGTTATGTGTAAATGAATACTTTTGTCAAAAAGTGAAAAACAGGGAACAAAAAGAAGTAGACAATAATAAAAATAGATCAAGATGAACAAATCAATGAACAATTATAAAATGAACGTGTGAGCAATCGCTTTTATTCTTTGTATATCATCACTTGTAGGATTGTCTAAAATCCGTAAAACTCTGGATGCTGTTTGTTGAGTTTTTGCTCTCTTTGGCTTTGGTGCGAGACGTGTTACTATTTGAGTAATTTCACCATCTACGTATGGGGACTATGACTATTGTGTGTAAGACAATTGTGTGCAGACAATTGTGTGTAAGACAATTATGAGAACAGACGGTGACACAAAACATCTATCGACAAGTTCAAAAAGTAGGCTTTACAACTAAATACGAGAACGATGAAGAATATGCATATGCTGTACGAATGCTTCTTGCATCAGCATTTTTAGAAACAAATGGAATCTATTAAGCATTTGAAGATATTGGTGAAACACAAATTCCAGATATTCATCCACTTGACAATTATTTTGAAGGTTATTTTATAGGTAAATTTCGAAGTCGCAACAGAAGGACGATTTCAACGTTTTTAATCATATTTTGGCGTTTTTTGAGTGATTTTGAAATAGAGCAGTCATATGTAGACGGTGAAACTACTCAAATAGTAACAGATTTTGTACCAAAACCAGAGAGCCAAAATCAGGAAATAATATCCAGAGTTTTACGGATTTTAGACAGTCCTACAAATGATAATATACGAAAAATAATAGCAATTGCTCACACATTCATGTTATGATTGTTCATTGATTTGTTTATCTTGATCTGTTGTTATTATTTTGTCTACTTTTTTCACTGTCTTTCACTTTTTGACAAAAGTATTCATTTACATAACACCCTCACCCGCACACAATTGTCTGCACACAAATATCTTACACACAATTGTCTGGCACACAGTTGTCTTACACACAATCGATCGCCTCCCAAGAAAAATATGGGACAGGAAACATAGTTATTAGTATATTTCTATGTTGCTCATCTACAAAATCTTCATGATAGAACTTCTTTACATTTTTTCCAACATCCATTTTCAAGTGTGAAGCTACAACAATTTACAGTTGTCACATTAGTGTCAACTTGTGTAAGTTTGTTTTAGATGTACTCTTTAAATAAAAAAATGCTAAACATTTTAATGCTTCTTCACCTTGCCGTTCTTTGAAACTTTTGTCTTGAGGATGTGTGGCCTGCTTGTGGATGTGAGCGTCAGTGTGAATGCATGGGTGAACATAGGTGTGGTTCAAAAGAAGACCCACATCGACTACGGAATCTTTCCGCCCTTAATCTCACGAATAGCTGACAGACAAGAGAATGATTCTCTTAACACAGAGCATTTCTTTGTGGTCTCAAGTTTTTACTCATTGAGGCACACTAGTCTACCACGATGAAGAGCTTATCTAGCATTTGGGCGAGTGATTATATAGCTTTGCTCTTTTATTGTCAGATTCATGAAGAACTTTTGTGAGTTCCACTAGCTTTCGGTTCAGATTTGCATCGTGATGCGTGATGAGATGTTATTCCTGACAATTGCTATAGTTAGCAATTTCCTGACGTCTTTCACCCAATTGTTGCTTCTTGCTGCCTGATTGATTCCTTTCTCTATAAACTCTACATAATTGTGAGGAGATGTACAGATTTTCTTCCATTTGAATAAAATGAGATATGATGACAAATTATTTTCTTAGTTGTTTGTTCATGGCTGTGTGACTAGAAACCATTTCTCGTCGCTTCGACTGCCTGCTAACGTTTCCAAATGTTTCATTCTCGTCTGTATATATTGCTCTGATAGCCAAAGCTTTTAGCCTTTTGTCTCACTGATTTTTACTCGCTTCAAAGTCACATTTTTCCACTCTGAGGTAGTCTACGTTGCTCCGCAGCTCTTTTCCTAACTCTGACGTATTGCCATGTACAGGAAGATATCTGCCGTCACCCTGATAGGTTACTATATGATCAGAAGCTTGCCATCTGCAGGTATTTTTCAGAATGTCAACGTGAAGAATTTTATACTTTCTCTCATAATACGTCTAATTACATTATAATGATAGTTCAATCGTATGGTTTAATGAATAAGTTAAAGTATTGAATAAAATGTAAGAAAAAGAGAGAAAGGTAAAGATTGACGATATACATATTATTATGGGATTTAGACGCATACAAATTGTTAACAAACATGACATACCAGAAGAGAAGTAAGTTGATTAGAGAGCTAAGCGAACGAATAAGACTTATTGATCGACTTTCTAAAACAAAACTCGATTATTAGTGTCGATTCCATTGTTACATTCGTCCTGTCTCATAACCCAATCAGACTTGCGCTTTGTATATGACATATAACCCTTTGACCACGGCTTTAAGGCCACACCCTCCCCCTCCTCAAAAAATGTCAATTTTTGTCAAGAATTTCGAAATTGAGATACATGTATGGGAAGATAGCCCGTCTTCAGATCTTTCAGAAATGATATAGTTTTTTTATATTATATTCCTCTTTTGACTAAATATTTTGATGGCTTTCGTTAACCTCTCCTTGAAAACTATGGTTATTTTTAAAAAACGAAAAATGTTTGTCGCTTTTTCTCGATTTATGACTTTTGTGGTGGCGTATTCAAAAGTTGTCTGTCCCAAATGACTTAATATATTAAATTTATTTTTGTTGGAAAGAGCGTGTCAAGATGCAGTGAATGACGTTGTCCTTTTATTAAATTAAGTTTATTTTTCTTATAAATACAAACACAAATCTAAGAAAATCCCCATTTTTAGGAAGTTTTTTAGTCCTACAACTTGTTATTTATCGTATACATATAAAAATCAAGAGATTCGAAAAAATGACAACGTCATGCACTGCATCTTGACACGCTCTTTCTAACAAAAAAAATTTTAACAATCAAATCATTTTGGACAGACAGCTTTTGGATGCAAAATCAGTTATTTTTCACTATTGTTGGATTAATATCTCTACCATATAACGTGGTGTTGGGCTGAAAATTTTACCATAGCTTCTCCACTATATTCCCAACATACCCTAAAAATTTCAGCCCATCTAGATGAGTTTAAATTAGAAATCCATTTTGGAGGGGGTGGCCTTAATTTCCTATATTTAATTTTAGAAAAAATATTTTTGATCTTAAAACACATATTTACTATCTCTATACGTATATCATGACGAAGAGAATAGAGAATATAGAAGATGAAACCAACAAAAACAAAGAGAAAAGACAGACTTTCTATAATTAGTTGGGCCCACATCACTGCTAACAATCAAGTATAGTATTTCATACTCGCGTAGACAAACACTTAAATGATTTTCGTTTAACTCTTAAGATTCTTCTAGTAAGTAGCTTACCCGAGTGGGACATTTTCAACGAAACAGTCGTTAAAAATTTGATGGTTTGTTTTTCACGGTTTTCTCTTATCTGGTATGTTTGAGATCGTTTTCATGTTTTAACAATTATTTCTATCTTGCTGTTGGACGATAGCAACGTTTTACTTATCTTATCTAACTCGTTTTTATTTTATTTGCGTATCTTTCAATTTTCTTCTTAGCTGCCCATGTCATGAAAATCGGGCAAAAATCATCCAAAATGGTGATTTTTACCGATTTTTTCTCCGATTTTGTAACAAAATCATGATCAATGCACGGTTAAATCGCGATTTTTCTTGAATTGGTAAGCGCATTATTTCTATCCTTAATTCCTTATTTCTATATCTACTCCCTACCCTCATCCCTATCCTTAATCCCCTAATTCTATATCTAACCCCCTATTCCTATCCTCAACTCCTTAATTCCATATCGATTCCCTTATTCCTATATCTACCCGCCGATTTCTATTCTTAACCCCATAATTCTATATCAACCTCCCTATTTCTATCGTTAACCTCTTCTTCCTATCGCTAACTCTTTATTTCTATATCTAATTCCTTATTTCTATATATACTCCTCAAAAATATATACAACCCTTTATTACTATTACAGACCCCTTACTCCTATGCTTGAACTATAATGGAACCTTTATTTGCATATTGAAGTTATTATATTAATATCTTACCACTTGCAATTATATCTGACTTGAAACCTGTGTGTAACCCCTCATACTGTGCCTTTCCTATTTTAGCTATACTTCAAATTCGAATAACTATATCTCTTCATCGCCAGCAAAGTGTAAACTCTTATATCTATATCCAACTCAATAAAACAGTGTCCAAACTAGAGAGTAGCGGGTCGACCCGGAACCGACCCTAGACCCGGACCCGACCGGGTTTGGGTACGGGTCCGGGTC
>JAJEKB010020939.1:1075223-1117400 GCA_022393335.1 Macrotrachela quadricornifera
ATTATGCCTATTATGGATCATATTCCATTAGACTGTCCCATGAGCAAATTTCAATTTCCGGAAATTTATTGGATATCCAAAATACATACGATTTCCTGGAAAACGCTATAACGCATCATATGAGTAAATTTTTCTTGCAACGCTGTCGAAGAATCGATTGTCTATGTGACCTTCTCACTAGAAACATAAATAAATAGCTTCGGAATCGGAAACGTGACGTAAATGCGACTGGAATCAGTTACGATCTACAATTTTCACGACAAATATGTACTCTTATAAATATTTGACCAAGATAAAAAGTCGATAAAAGTCATAGGTTCCACCAAGCTTTTCTGAATCTAGACGTGTAAGGACGAAGAATTCTTCACTTCTAATCAATTTTTTAATATCAAGATTTCGTAAACGTTGAGAGCAAAAGCAGCCGACTCCCAAACTAAAAATACGTTCAAGTGTCAGAACCAAGACCGAGATAAAAAATTTCATAAATGTCCTCGAGGGCAACAAAAGTTTCGCTGGCATCTATTAAGACTGAACTTACCCTCACCCTTTCATTTTTCTTTTTTCATATCTAAAAATCAGTTTTACCTATCTCACTGTGATCCAAAACTTTTGTATGGCACAACAAGCATACATTAAAAAAAAGAACAATGAATAATGAAAATTTATCTTTTATCAAGTAACATACAGCAAAATCTATTTTTTTTAATATAATACATACAAATTTACAGTATATTATTTTAAAGAAATAGATACTTTTCACAAAAAAATACATGACTTTAATAGGAAAAAAACATAATGTTTATCCATATACTTCAAACAAAAAATTATTTTTTGTCCTCCTCAATTGATTTATTAACGTTCTTCATTTGACTCATTATTTGGGTTTTCATTTGTTTGCTTATCGTTATCACCTTCATTAGCTGTTGTAAGTGCACCATTGTAACAGTCAAAGCAAGACGATCGTTTTTTCTCGTCCACCTCTGAACACTTGATAATTTTTGTAATTGGCTTGTTGCTATCTATAATAAAAAAATAGCAATGTTTTTATTTAATGAAATGTATAATATTATCAATTGTTCTTTTTTGTTTTAATCGTTCGTTTTCTTTTTCGAGACATATATTTTGACGTCTCAAATCACCAATCAAGTGATATGCAGCAGTTAATTTCTCATTTAAAACACTAACGGCACTCGCTAATTGTGCGATTTGTGAATTTAATTTATCATTCTCTTTTTCTACTTTTGTTTTACCATCATTTTTTTTTATTCTAAAAACAAACAGAAACAATATTAAATAATGGATCGAAACAAACTAATACTTCGATATTGTATAAAACATTGGACGTCATTTACAATTTATCATATAGTGATATGATCTAAAAATAAAAAAATATAATCATACCTTACACATGGTGAATTGTATTCTGATGATAAACAGATTGACACGCTGCATTTTATATATCTTTGAACAAAGAAAAAAAGAAAAAGAAGGCAGCAAACAAATTAGACGTTACGATCAATGAAGTAATATCTACCAATGAAAATGCAATGTAAAATATTGAAAAATAATTCTTTAACTATCAAGATATCAATACGGAAAATTTTCGTAGCTTCTCATTTGCGAACATGAACATAAATATTAATTTTAAATTCTATAACTTAATTCTAAAGATTAAAACAAAATTTTAAATTTAAAGTATATGCAAACTTAAATTAACAAGTAGCGCTCGTCTAAAGACTCGCTCAGCTCTTTCTCGTAGAAATCATGTTTCTAAACTACTGTCAAGCCATTCATCTATAAAATTAAAAAAACCGAAGTCAGATTCAAGTTCGTGCATATTAACTGCCTTTGACCAAACCTCATAAAAACAAATATTTTTTTGTTAAAAACTTGTCGTTTATTTAAAAAATTAAGCTGCAAAAAATTTTTAGAAGACAGGCGTTAGCTTTGAATTCCTCCTCCTCGATTATCTTTCAGTCAACCCTTATACAAAACTTTTTTTTGTAAAAAAATTGGTTCTTTGTGTAAAAAAATGATTCTTAAAAAAATTTTAAAAAACTAACATCAGCTTCGAGTTCCTCGACCCCGATTACCCTTCGGTCAACCTTTATAAAAAAACTTTTTTTTTGCAAAAAAAGTGATCCTTTATGTAAAAAAATGGGTCCGAAAAAAGTTTTAAAAAACTAACATCGGATTCGAGTTCCTCGACCCCGATTACCCTTTGGTTAAGTTTTATAGAAAATATTAATAAAATGTTTTTTTGACCTTGTGCAGACATACAAGCAAGCAATCAATCAATCAATCAAGCAGACAATTTATGTTTGCAAGACTCTTCTCTACGAGAAAGAGAATATTGAATATCTTTATGAGTTTAAAATAGAGTCCGCTACATAAAAAGCTTTTCAATTTTCGTCTTATTTACTGTAATTTGTAGAGCGCGCTGCATATAGATCTATTCAATTTTTTTAATATGAATTTATGGTAATTTGTAGAGTTCGCTAAATTACAAAGAAAGAGCATTTATTGTTAGCGCTTTTAATTAATTTCTGTTCGAAATTCAACTTAAAATACTCCATGAAGATAAAGAACCGACGTTTCCAGGATATACTGTATGACAATATATCATTTTTATTCTCTCATCATTTTTCGGCTAATTTTCTTCATTTCTTGATTGATATAAGTGTTACAAGTATGTTTGGTGTACGATTCAATGAAAAACGACAGGTATGAATAGTAACTTTTATCTAGAAGGTATGGACATAGATGCATTTGATGATATCGAGAGGTCACTGTCAGAATATTGTGCTTAAAAAAATTTGTTTTTATCATCATCTTACTCTGGCACTTCTTTCTATAAAAGATGATAAGATGTAAAAAAAAACAAGTAGAATATTTTTTTTTGATATTCTTTACATCGTCTACTTCGCCTAATATTAATGAAGGAAAGAAAGAAAATTGTTTGTAGGTAGAAAAATGAAACAATTTGTGTTCCTTCATTTACCATCGAGAAAATGACTGAATCGTCAACTCTCTTGCCAAATAATCTGCCTGATCTTTCAGTACACGATGCCTTATATCAGAAAGGAATGTTTCTGTGCATGTCGTTGTTTAATACAATACCCGATATTTTATCTTACTTTACCATGAATATAAACACATTTATCTCGAGCACAGCTCAAAATTACCGCATCTTATCTGTCGGCTGTGGTGATGGTCAACTTGATATGCCCTTAATGAATATAATAGCTGAACGTTTTCCATTACTCAACGTTCACTATGTCGGCATCGATCCAAATAAACAACGACTTGATATATTCAAGGATAAGGCTGTGAATGCTACGACACTTACTCATTATCGTTTCCATTTTGAACAGATGGACTTCGAATCTTACGAGAAAACAGTTCAACGACCCTCCTTCAACTTAATTCTTTGTGCTCGAGTTCTCTACTACATGTATGATCGCCTTGAATGGACATTTGATCATCTCATCAAAAAATTGGAAATGCAAGGAAAATTACTCGTTTTTCATCAGTCTCCTACTGGTCTTTCTCAAATTCTACGTCTTTGTTTAGGTCGACACATGATTTCGCCACACGAGTGTAACATGTATCAATTACGACAAGCTTTGGAAGCCTTAGCACAAAAACAACCCTCATTACACTTTGACATCGTTTATCTAGATAATTATATAGATATAACATGTTTGAAAAATATCAATTCAGACAATGAAGTCGACCGAGAAACTGCGTTGAACCTGTTCAGCTTCTTATTGTGCAAAGATGTATCAGGAATCGATAGAAAAATACTAGAAAAGGCCATTGTGGAGCGCCTCTTACCGGCCATTACATTTCCGATGGAAAAAAAGAGTGATACATGCATAATGTTCCAACCTACAGGAATTCTTACGGTACAACTTTCTTAGTGCATTGCATATATGATTATTGAAATAAAAAAGAATATCTAAGACATGATTGTACATGTGTTACTCTTACATTTTGTCTCCGTGAAATTTGTTTTAATTACAATTCGATCTAATTACAGTTCGCTTTCTTACGATTTGTTCCAAATATATTTCGTTTTCTTTCAATTTGTTCTAGTTACGATTTATTTTCTTTCAATTCCTTCCAGTTATATTTCGTTATATTATAGTTCCTCCTGAGGTGTGATTATTCATTTTCATTACAGTAATATGAAACATTTTATTTTAACTCTTTACCCTCAGATGTCCACAGGTGTGGACATTGGTAGAACCATTATTAATAAAGATCAAAGTCCTTAATCCAAAACCAACTTTATGCTAACTGTATATAACTTCAAGAGTTATTTATTGGTTATAAAAAAACATGTTTTTCTAAGCCCTCTAGTTGACATTTTGAAAATATAAATCTGAGAATTTTTTGGGGTGTGGATGTATGTCTCAAATTCTTGCGTTCTCGAAAGCATCAAGTCTTTTTTGTATTCTACAACGAATATCTATAGTCTAAGCATTCATAATTTGCGCTAAATACTTTATAAAAATTGTAAGTTAGTTATTAGGTAAGAGGTATCCATGATAATGTATTGTCCACAGGCGTGAACATTCGGAGAGAAGCGACATGAAAATGGCAAAAGTAAAGGTAGCAGTATACTCAAGTTTCCTAACTAAATATTTGTTCAGTGACATGTTTCAAAATAATGTTTGTACCGCACGTTTGGTCATTACAAGAGTCAAGATGCGTACTGAATCCTCACACTCACTTTCATCTTTGAGGTCTCGATGAATACTGATTAGTCTAAAACTATTACAAAACTAACTCATAGAGATCTCGGAATTCTATCTGACGGAGGTTTTTTACTATGAGCACAGGTTACTGGCCGATTATTATGCTGTAATACTACTTTTACAAGAGATTTCTTAGTTTTTGCGTATTCTATGCTAAAATAAAAAAGCTTTCGAAAAGTATACAATTGACAACTATATTCAGCTTTCCATTTGAGACAAGTTTATCTTTCTGCACAAAGGTTATTGAATGAATATTTGGCAAAAATTCATGTCCAGACCTATAGACATTGTATAGCATCATGAATAAACAATTTAAAATTTGTAACTATATGGCATGGATATACTGATGCATAATAGTGTTCATATCAATGATGAATTTGTTTGTAGGTGTTTCGCAAATCTCTTCAGGGATTAAGAGTTCATACATTCAAATGTTTATTTTCAAGTTCATGACAATTCAAATTAGATATTTCTTGATATTGTTGAACTCGTAAAACACCACCATTCTTTCCAATTTGACATCAACAGTCGCATAAACTTTTTCTTTCGTTGTTCACCTGGACTGACAATGAAAGACAACGAAATATTCTATCACTTTTTATATTCTATTGACGCCAATTTATAGAGCTTGTTGGCTTATTAACTGAGATAGTAATCGTTAGAACGAATGGTACGTTTAAGAGTAAACTTGTAATAATGGAAATGTGTATCAACCTATAGGCAGTGGAAAGCATAAAATTGATTTAACGCATTCAACACGATTCAGTTTTCTCCAAAATATTGAGTCTGTACGAGAATTTACTTATAATAAATGCACCTATTTGCCATTGCATTATCTTGTACCGATTATTTATCGTCCTCTTCTTCTCATCATTACATCATGAGTCATGCTTTTATGATTAAAGGGGAAATTCCTTACTAGGGGTACACCAGCTCCAGCTCAGCTCTGAGCGAAGAGCTGAGCTGGAGCTGGTGTACCCCTATTCCTTACGCCATTGTTTCGTTCTTTAAAATTCACCGATAGTACACGTAGAGAGGAAAATTGCCAGATTTTCTCCCTTTATCTTGTCTCTCTACCTTTTCATATATAAAAGCAATCGGAACTCTGCACTTGTTCACATGTCGTTCGAAGAATCTGAAACAGAAGAAAGCGCTAGCTCACTTAGTGAAGTGAACTTGTTGGATGATGATTTCGTTAGAATGGGTCTGAAGTCTGGAAATTCCGACAAAGAAGATGCTGATGACGAATTATATTTGTCAGTGTGGAGTGAAATACATACGGAATCTGATGCAGAATTCATGGAAGATGTAAATGAATATTGAGTAAGGCTATTTAATTTTGATATGAATGCAGTGGTTGATTAAGACATTTAATTCGAATATTTCGACCATTTTTTATTATACACGGTGATTATCAACGATTTAAATGAACTCCTTATCTGCTACAATTCAATTTGAATTAAATGTCTTAATCATTTACTGCATTCACATCAAAATTAAATAGTCTTACTCATTATTCATTTTCATTTTCATCTTGTATTGTAGCAGATAAAGAGTTCATTTAAATCGTTGATAATGGCCGTGTATAATAAAAAATGATCGAAATATTCGAATTAAATGTTTTAATCAGCTACTGCATTCATATCAAAATTTATGGAAGATTATGGACTCGTTCAAGAAGCAACTTCTGCATCAAGAGATACTACAATTCTGCCCATCGATTGCTATCGCCATTTCGTCACAGACGAAATTATTGAACTGATGGTTCACGAAACTAATCGGTACGTGGAGCAATACTTGCAAACACATAATATTAGCAGACGATCTAAAAGTCATCAATGTAAACCAACTAATGATGTAGAGATGCTCAAGTTTCTTGGAATTATTATCGACATGGAACTAGTGCAAATACCAAAATTAGAATACTACTGGAGTAAAAGTCATCTATATGGATCCGGGATCATTCGAAATACAATGGCAAGAGATAGGTTTGAATTACTTTTCAAATTCTGGCATTTTTCGGATAACAATAAGTACCACTCGAATCAAGATAGACTGCTCAAGTTGAAACCACTTTTGGATTGACTTAAAACTAGATTTTCGTCTGTATATATTCCTGGTGCAGTTGTTACAATCGACGAAACAATGATACCATGATGAGGCAGACTTTTGTTCAAACAATATATACCTGACAAAGTGCACAAATATGGGGTAAAGATGTACAAGCTAGCGGCTACTAACGGATATACGTGGAATTATTTGATCGATTCTGGTGAGCAAGATCCAATGGCAAGTGTTGGACATGCTGCGACAATAGTGAGGAATTTATTGGCTGGTCTCTCGGGATGCTATCGGATTGTGGTAGCCAATAACTTCTTTACTAGTATTTCCCTAGCAAAAACTTTGTTGACACACGATACATATTTTATTGGAACATTGAGAAGAAATCCTGCCGCATCCGGAAAAGAATTTCTTCAAAAAAAGCTCAAGCGTGTCGAAGCGTACGGACTTCAAAATCAGGAAGGCATAATACTGATCATGTGAAAAGACAAAAAAGATGTTTTAATGATTTTCACAAGGCCTTCGCATTCAGCAGATGTAGTTGACATTGGGAAAACAAATTTTCAAAATGAGCCAATAATGAAGCCAAAAGTTGTAGTAGATTATAACAAAGGAAGACAAGGAACCGATTTATCTGATCAACTAGCAGCCTGTTATACATGCCTCAGACGATCTTTAAAATGGTACCTAAAGGCGGCATTTGAATTGATTTTTGGGACGGCTATAGTGAATAGTTATTTGGTATACAAGGAAAACTATCCGATAAAAAATATGACCATCCTGCAGTTTCGTGAAAGTCTTGTGAAATCTTTACTGCTCGGTATACCATTTGAGAATCTGAAGCCTGTGGCAAGACAACACCCAACAAGTCAAAGCAAGCGCAAACTTGCTGATCACAAGCTGGAAGAGAGAGAAGAAACTTCTCGCGATGTTCGGAGACGCTGTGCTGGCTGCTACGAGAAAATAAGGCAACAACAATCAAGAGAAACAAGTAATGCAACCGCAAAGAAAGTATAGACATTTTCTTTCGATTGTGACAAATTCTATTGTCTTGGTTTGTTTTAACAAGAAACATCATTCTGTATCATAAATGGTTAAAGAGAGGCTCAAGAAAATATAAGATAAGTCACACACAACCTTTTAACCGAACGAAAAACGGGGAAAAAAGGGATTTTCTAAACATTTTCTTTCTAAAATATAGCGGGTCCCATCCATGGGACCCGTCACGCTGAATGTGTTAATCATTTCACTACCATACTTGGATGTTTGCTAGACGACAATATAGACTATATAATGGTATAATATTAGTAATAGATCATCGAACTCAATTTATGAAAAGAGTCAAATAAAATACCATTACCAAAGATTATTACGGAAGTTTTCGAACTAATAGTATATGTAACTGTGTTGTGATTTTTCGCAATTATGGATGACAACGCGGTCAACATTCAATCGTAATCGAATACATTGGATAACATCATATATTATAAAGTTTAGTAGCGAAATAAAAAATCAGGATGAAACATGAGACTGCTTTACACAAAATGAATAATTATTTACATTTGTTAATAGCTACTACTTAAACATTTAAACTTGAGAAGTGAAGGCTTGTTTATTAATTAATTGTTCGATTTCCTTTTTCGGTAACATAGTGCTCTTTTGAACTAAGGAGAAACTTGTGATTTTTGATGTATTGAGTGATAGATAAGTCAATAAGAAAGAGTGATTGTACATCGACTTTTTTCTGACAGTAACCAATAATTAGCTAAAAGTGTGATTTTTTGCTAAACCATGTATACAAAGAGTGCCAGATGTCGGTGAAAAATAAAATTGGATCTAGGTCGGTTTGAAGGTTCAGAAGGTCAACTTTTCTCAGATCCGAATCTAAAAAAAATATAGACTCCCCACTTCTAATTGGTTTGTACAAAAATGCGATTGTTAAAATACTCCATGGAGATAAAGAATCGACGTTTCAAAAATATACTGCATGACAATATATCATTTTTCTGCTAATTTTCTTCATTGATGTAAGTGTTACACATATGTTTGGTATACGACTCAATGAAAAACCGCAGGCAAGAGTGGTAACTTTTATCTAGAAGGTATGGACATAGATGCATTTGATGATATCGAGAGACCACTGTCAGAAAATTGTGCTTGCAGAAAATTTGTTTTTATCATCATCTTACTCTTGTACTTCTTTTTATAAAAGGTGATAAGATACAAAATATAAACAAGCAGAATATTTTTTTTTTTGATATTCTTTACTTCGCCTACTTCGTCTACTTCGTCTACTTCGTCCAATATTTATATAATAATATAATATAATAATAACATCCCATAGAGTTATCGCTTCTTGGAACTGACCGCGGTTAGTATTATTAGTTTCACACATGCAGCTGAGTTCTATCGTCTTTCCTTTTAACAGACGGTGGTCTCTGCGTCTTCCTCCGTCCAACATACTGACCAAAAGATGTAGTCAACACGAATGACTCATGTGAAATAAATCATTTGAGGCAACTTAGCCGTTAGTGACTTGTTTAAGGTCATTCTATGGATGACGTTACTCTAATTTGAACACAGAATCTTGTGGGTATATACCAAGCAACGTAACCATTCAACCATGGCGGATTTAATATTTATAACAGAAAGAAAGAAAAAAGAAGCTGTTCTTCAGTAGAAAAACGAAACAATTTGTGTTTCTTCATTTACTATCGATAAAATGACTGAGTCGTCAACTCTCTTACCAAATAATCTGCCTGATCTTTCAGTACACGATGCCCTATATCAAAAAGGAATACTTTTGTATCTCTCGTTGCTTGATACAACACCAGACATTCTATCTTATTTTACCACGAATATAAACACATTCATCTCGAGCACAACACACAGTTACCACATCTTATCTGTCGGCTGTGGTGATGGTCAACTTGATATGCCCTTGCTCAATATAATAGCACAACGTTTTCCTTTACTCAACGTTCACTATGTTGGCATGGATCCAAACAAAGAGAGACTTGATGTATTTAAGAAGAAGGCCATTAATACCACACCCCTTACTCATTTTCATTTTCACTTTGAACAGATGGACTTTGAATCATATGAGAAAACAATCCAACCATCCTCTTTTAACTTAATTCTTTGTGCTCGAGTTTTCTACTACATGTATGATCGACTTGAATGGACATTTGATCATCTCATCAAAAAATTGAAAGTGCAAGGAAAACTTCTTGTCATTCATCAGTCTCCTACTGGTCTTTCTCAAATTCTACGTCTTTGTTTAGGTCGACACATAAGTTTGCCACACGAGTGTAACATGTATCAATTACGACAAGTTTTGGAAGCTTTAGCGCATAAACAACCCTCATTACACTTTGACATCGTTTATCTAGATAATTATATAGATATAACATGTTTGAAAAATATCAATTCAGACAATGAAGTCGACCGAGAAACTGCGTTGGGCCTGCTCAGCTTCTTATTGTGCAAAGATGTATCAGGAATCGATAGAAAAATACTAGAAAAGGCCATTGTGGAGCGCCTCTTATCGGCCATTACATTTCCGATGGAAAAAAAGAGTGATACATGCATAATGTTCCAACCTACAGGAATTCTTACGGTACAACTTTCTTAGTACATACATACGTGATTATTGAAATAAAAAAGAATATGTAACACGTGACTGTACATGTGTTACTCTTACATTTTGTCTCCGTGAAATTTGTTTTAATTACAATTTGTTCCAAATATATTTCGTTTTCTTTCAGTTTCTTCCAATTATATTTCATTATATTGTATTTCGTCCTGAAGTGTGACTATTCATTTTCATTACAGAAAAATGAAATAGTTTATTTTAACCCTTTATCCCCCGGATATCCACAGGCGTAGACATTGGTAGAACCATTATTAATAAAGATCGAAGTCCTTAATCCAAAACCAATTTTATACTAGTTGTATATAACTTCAAGAGTTATTTATTGGTTATAAAAAAACATGTTTTTCTAAGCCCTCTAGTTGACATTTTGAAAATATAAATCTGAGAATTTTTTGGGGTGTGGATGTATGTCTCAATTTCTTGCATTCATCACTACATGTCATCATTTCTTGATGACATCATAGTCATATAGAATCAACCTTAACCGATACCACACTTACGTGATATGATGTAAAATTAACTTTCGTCAAAATTGCTCATATGCGATACAACGTGTACATAATGAGAACCTTCACCGATATCATACTTATACGATATCGCACATAATAGCATCATCGGATGATGTGACTCGAATCCTTCGAGAGAAGAGAAAAGAAAAGAAAAAGCAGAGGGCGAGTGATATGGGTGTAGTCAGTTGGTGGTTTGCGCGCTTAAGAGCAAGTGGCTCAGTGTAAACGTGTGTGTTAAGAAAAGAACCGCATTGAAATAAAAATCTTCTTACAAGAAACGAACTTAAGTTTGAACGGTAAGAAATGTGAACAAGCTCAATAACTACACAATCTAATAACGATCACGTTCTTATATCAATCAACAGTCATTACATTTAAGTCTTTTTTTGTATTCTACAATGAACATCTATAGTCTAAGTATTCATTATTTGCGCTAAATACTTTATAAAAATTGTAAGTTAGTTATTGGGTAAGAGGTATCCATGGTAATGTATTGTCCACAGGCGTGAACATTCGCCGGGACGCGACACAAAAATGGCAAAGGTTAATATATTCAAATGTTTATTTTCAAGTTCATGACAATTCAAATTAGATATTTCTTGATATTGTTGAACTCGTAAAACACCACCATTCTTTCCAATTTGATATCAAGAGTCGCATAAACTTTCTCTTTCGTTGTTCACCTGGACTGACAATGAAAGACAATGAAATATTCTATCACTTTTTATATTCTATTGACGCCAATTTATAGAGCTTGTTGACTTATTAACTGAAATAGTAATCATTAGAACGAATGGTACGTTTAAGAGTAAACTTGTAATAATCGAAATGTGCATCAATCCATAGGCGGTGAGAAGCATGAAATTGATCTAATAATTTTGTCCTGCAAATACACTAGAGGATACAGCCGTAACATTAATATTGCATCATGTGTCCACGACGATATGTACAACGAAAAAAATAGTTTAAAGTGTTTCTGTTAAACATATTTTGTATATGGGCTACAGAAACATTTTTTACAGTTTCTTCGACTTTTTTATTTTTGGTCTATTGATGTAAGTATAAAATGTTCTGTACAAGAATAAATGACAATTAATGGTAATGATATGGCTCATAAAAATGATAAAAACATGAAATTTTTATAATTAACAAATACATCTCTCACATGTCCATCGTAATAATTATTTAGTGTTTCCATTAAAAAGCTTGAGATTTACTTGAACTTCAAGAAACATAACCTAGTAAATAATAGATGTCCCAGAAAGAATGGCTCTCGCAGTATTTTTAAGACAGTCTACAAAATAAAGCTGATTGAGTGGTGTGCCCTGTGTTTTCGAACAGAAAAGAAAAACTGTATGTGTACAATTTTCGCCGTTGCGAAAACTAATCGCAGAGAGTTTGGGATCTTTTTTTTGAACTAAAAAGAAAAGAAATAAAACAAAACCGTTCTTTGTAAATTGTAGAGCCCTTCACGTTGGTTTAAATATATCTAAAACTATTTTGCGATCTAGTTGAATATGGTTTCGTCAAAAATTTTAAAGGCTATCTTTTGGTAATAAAAATAACTTTGATCATCGATATAATAGTAATAGATGATAAATCTTAAAAATACTGCGAGGACCATTCTTTCTGCGACACCCGTTATTTTGAATTAGTAAAAATCAACTTTCATCGTTTCATATTGAAATTTCCACTAAAAACATTTACTCTATCGATGTCTATACATAATGAAGAACCAACATATTTATCTATTTTAACAATAATTAATTCATCATTGTTTTACTAAAATGAAAAAATATGTACTACTCATTTACATTTGAAAATAATAGCATAAGGGTCTTTCTTTGGAAAACAAAGATTGTGTTTATCTAGTCAATAAAATAATTTCTAATGGTACAAATCTAGATGAATTGATTGAATGTGTTAATAGATCAAAGATTCATAATCTTATTTCAATGATTCTTTGATACCAATGATACCATGTTTTCATTAAATCTAGCGATTTCGTATAGGTCAAATGTTTTCTCATGACTTATTCTTTCTGAATATAAGATCAATATCATTTCAACTTATAATGGAGTATTTATTTTATTTGAAAAATTAAACTTTTGAAAAATGCTAGTTGAAATTCAAAATAAAAGTTATTGGATCTAGTAAAATTAAATCGGTTTGAATTAATGTGATCCATTTGGAAGCAAATCAAATGCACACTCTTTGCTCTATGCTTTACATAGAATTATCGAAAAAGATTTTATTTCATCCAATTTATTATAAAACAATCAACAGATTCATTCCAATATACATATTTTGCTCCACAATATCTAGTATGTGATATTTCATTTGAAGAATATTTTTCGTATTTTATTCTCTGCTTGCAGTTGTCATGACTTACTCATCTATTCTTAAATCGATAGGTTTCTTTGCATAAGATTAACAAATATTTATTTTCATCATCGCGAACAAAATTTATATAGGAATAAAAATACAATACTTACAAAGAAATAATATGACATACAAAGATTTAAGGACAATATTTTAATGAATTTGTAAGTATGTCGTAGTTCTATTGATAATATCATCACATTATATTAGTGTCATTTAACTGTGATGTTGATTATCTTTATATTTTAATTTATTTCATAATATATTAACGAATCATTTTGTTTCTAAAAGGAGACAAATGATAATTACTCAGTAAAAATGAACTTGTATTCTAATTATCGCTTGTCGTGTATACACTGTAAAGTTTGATAAAATGTTGGCTGTACAGTCGATTAATACAAATAATTCAATTAACAAAAGTTCTGTAAGATGAACTATCAAATAATATAAACTAAATATTGACTTATCTCATTGTCATATCTATACAGATATATAACTTTCTACGATACCTTTTTAAGGCACAAGTGCAAACTGTTTTTCGTCTTTTAAGATATACAACAACAGAACAACAAAGGTGGTCTTTAATAAGTGGATGACTCATAATTTTTTCTTACCATTCTTATATATCAGATATCATCACACCACCATTCTGTATATAATTATGTGTCATAATATTTTTCAATCATTTACCTAAAGGATATTGCGTTCTTTTTTTTTCAGAAAAACTTTTAATACGATTAATTATTCTTCAAGATTGTTCATTATCATATGAAAATGACGTCTATAGATGTTTATTTTTCAACCATATTATTAATAATCTTATTGAATAATTCAATGGGATTTATTATTACAGTAAGATCTTTTTAATAAAAATAGAATTTTAGTTCTATGAATATAGGATCAACAAAAAATGAATATAGATATAAATAAGATATTTGATAATGGTCCATTTCCTATCGCTGAAACATCATATGAATATCCAATTATAAATGATACTGAAATCACTCCATCATCTAATAATCTTACAACACAAATTCGTGGACAATTATATTTCCCAAACAATATTCAAGGCTCATTACCTATTCTTATTTTTCTTCCTGGAAAACATCCAGATTGTCGTTTACCGACACCAATTGGATATCCTGCTCTTGATTCAGGATCAACTGATAGTTTAGGTCATTGTCCAAATAATTTATTACGAGTTGCTAGTCATCTTGGATTTGCCTATCTTGGTCAATATTTTGCATCATATGGTTATATTGTTATTTCAATTGATGTTATTTTAATAAATAATAAAATGGGTATTCCAGGTGATTCAACATTAAATTTTGTTCGTGCACGAATTGTTCTTCGGACTTTAGAAAAAATGATCGAAATAAATAATAATTCTACTATATCTAAACAAATTTTAAATGGTATTGATTTATCAGGTAAATTTGATTTTACTCAAATTGGTATGATGGGACATTCACGTGGTGGTGAAGGAGTTCGAAATGCTTATAATATGTTAATGGAAAATAAAGGATCAAGTGATGCTACGAAATGGCGAGAACGATTACCAGGTGTAAGAATTAAAGCAATTATGGAGATTGCACCAATGTATTATGGAGAAAATGGTACTAAACTTGGTGTTGAAAATATTCCATGGGGAATGATTGTATCAGGATGTGAAGATGATGAAATCGATTATGGTAAATTCGATAGTTTTATTCATTTTTAATATGAGAGATTATTAATAATAAATAAAATATTATCTTCTCTTTTTTAGCACATGTCTATTTGGCCAATCAACAATTACAATCTTCCAAACATCCGAATTATATAATACATGTTTATGGTTCGTTATTTTTTTTAATTATATTTAAATAATAAATCTTATTTTAAATTATAATAGGTGCAAATCATGAATATTTTAATACGGAATGGCAAGTTGGAATACCAATGTGTTTTGGTGATCAAGATCCATTATGGGATGTTAATGCTCCAACTTTTAAAGTCAGTGATATATATCCACCGGCTGCAAATACATCTCTTGATGTAACTTTATTAAAAATTAATGGATCTGAATCACAACGTAAAACAGCAATATTTTCATTAGGAGCATTTTTTCGTGCTTATGTTGGTGCCAATGCTAATCCTAATTTTGCAAAACTACTCAAACCTTCTACTCCGTATGTTTTATTGTATTGAAATAATTTTAAAATAAATTATTTAATTTAGACTCCCTATTAATATGACTGAACTTGGTCGTCAATATTTTGATAATTCACAATCAATTCAATTATTTAATGGGACAGGAAATATTACTGGTACTTCAAATGTTCAAATTATACCATTACGAACATATGCACAATCGATATTTCCATCATTTGTTTCTGCTTATGATAATTCTCCAATACCACCACCACATTTTTCTCTAAGTCCGCCGCGAAAAGAAAATTTATCGTTAGGTTGTTTAGAATATATTGAAAATGGAATTCATATTGATTTTGATAATAATAAACAATCAGAAGTTATTATTTTATTTAATAAAATGGAAATAAAAAAAATAACAACTATTGACATTCAATTAGCTCGAAGAAGTTCTTGTTGGTTTACATCAAATCATCCATTGACATGTGCAGAACCACGAGAAATGAAAATTAATATTCAACTTCAAACTAATACAGGATTTAATTCAAATACGACTGTACCTCTAAAAAGTCGATACAATCTACAATTTGCTCGTTGTGATGCAATGACTTTTCCACCTGAAAAAATCGGATTTTTACCTGTTATGTTTGAAACTATACAAATTCCAGCTAATGACGATTTATATGTCAATGGATTGAAATTAATTAGTCAAAATGGTGGTAGTATTATATTGGGTAATATCGCAGCTGTTATTCAACAATCTTCTAGTGCATATTCTTTATCTATATCGATCTATATAGTTTTTAGCTTATTTTTTATATCATTTTCTTATCATTTTATTAAATAATGGTTATTTCTAATTATTATTTTTATCAAGAGATAAAATAATAGATATTTACTTCTTTTATAATAAAGTCTTGTACTACTCGTATATTGGTATTTCTAGCATTACAATTGAGAAATAGTAGGTAACACAACGATAATTGTTATACGCATGAATTTATTATTTTTATCAAAATAAAGCTATGTGATACTTGTTAATCATTAGTTTCCTAAATTCATGTGTAACTCCACTGCTGCAACTCCACACACCTACGAGTGGTGTTTATACTCCATTATAGTCTATGTAGAGATGGTCCGCATACACGTTTAAACTGTATCGTTTGGTGATTCGTGTAGCCCGTTATGATCTATATAACTCTTCAGAGATCATTTATGGTGTATGTACATAGGAACTTATAGGTTCTAGGTACCACTCGTATATAGAGCTGTACGGAATGCAAGAATCGACTCGAGTTTTGTGAGAGAAATTGCGCTGTCACATGCCTAAGGATGATACCTCATTTTGTCATACGATTTTTTTAAAATACAGTCAACGTCTCATAAAATCGAAAGATAGTAAGTGTCCAAGCAGTAAATGGAAGCTAATGTTGTTATTTAAGAATATCTATCCATTCTATTAAATGTCGTATTAAGTTTTAGTTAATGGCAATAATGTAACTATTGTTAAGTTCTTTTATGTCTCATTCATATTCCAGAATAGCTAAGCATATTGATTTGGATAATTTCAAAATATTTTTTAAATAAATATCAGATTTTATAGATTTTATGGATTTTTTTGGTACTTGAAAGAATTTTTGAATTTAAAAGTAATTAAATCATGTAGATGCTCTTTATTTTCACGTTTAGAAGATAAAATTACTTATTTTTCTCTCACGTAAAGAAAAAGAGTCGGTTTGATGTATGAAAAATAGATGACAAAGCAAAGAACAGACGAGAAAAAATAATAACGAATAATGAAGGCTCGTTTTTTTTTCTTTTTTGTTCTATTCCATATGAAACATGCACACTATTCTACTCAATAAAAAAGTAATGTTACAGACAAAAATGTAAAGAAAACATAAATAAACTTTGAATCATAATTCAATGAATGATTATTTGATTTGTTCGAATGTGTGTTTGTGCAAGGTAACGATAAAAAAACATTGTGAAATTTAATCAGAGATTTTTTTTAAAAAAACATGAAATAGCATACGTGATTCGAACGACGAGAAATCCATACAGTCTTTGTTGTTAGAATTTATTTGAATCTCACATATTATTAATGGACTGCCTGAAAAGCATAGCTATTTTAATTACTAACTATACCCTCGACCATCCTCAATATAGTTGTAAATTTCTTTATTAATAGTTGAGTCATGACATGTCTGCTTAAAGAAAGGATAAAACGTTCGTCCAACAGTATGATCTCAGGCTAAAGAGTCGCACGTTCTCGACGGTAGTTCCAAAAATCATCAAAGTCGAATTTCATTTGTACACGTTAATGATATTGCCACTGATTCGTCTGAAGGAGCTACCAAAGGTATAGATGGTCTCATCCATACTTGCTTCTGCCAACAATTAATGAAACCATGCAAATTCTACAAGCTGCTCATGAAGTATAATAAAAACTATTACAACAGAATTAAATGAGTGGTAATTGTATTGTCATTCGCCTCGGTTATAGATCCAAGCAAATAATTGTCCTAACTATTCCTACACTGAATAAGAGAGTTTTGATAAAATTTCTAGTAGAAAACAAATTCCAAAAATTAATAAATGATGTCATGAAGTTGAGAGTGATTACGAACTTATAAAAGAACATATATTGTTAACTATTTAGATTTTGAAAAAATTGGATGAGTAGCTTTCACTTGACTCGAATATGTACCATCTTTTTAACGGACAACTTAAAAATCTCTATTGTTAGTAACAAAAAACGAATATTCTATCAATCTGATTAATTTCATGTCACAAAAACTTACCTTCTAAACTACTATTATTGCACGAAAACTAATTGAAATTGTCTTTCAGCTTTTCAATTTACTATACTTTACCTTTAAATGAAAAGTTATTGGATCAAATAATATCCAATAGTTTGAACTGATAATTCGTATGTATTAGATATTCAAGATGTATGCAATTAGAAAGATGTTGATATTGCGAAGAAATTGTAAACTCATACCTATATTTTCATTTTCTATACTAGCCTAAAATTACATGTAAATTAGAAAGAAAAGGAAAGTTATTAGCAGTGTCACAAAATCTTCATACGACATTCTACACGAGATTAGATTGATTACGAATTTTTACATATACTTCATCATTTTTTCCTCATTATATGGATTGATTCGAGTAAGATAATATTATATAACTATAGATCTTAAACCTGTCTGATAAGTATCTTAAATAAATATAATTATGAAACGTGCGATACTTTGAATTTCTCGTCGTGTTTACTATGATATTTTGTTACATCACTTATACTAATGCGAAATATATAAAACACGACTAAATAGTGTGTAATATTGTAGAACTTGCATGAACAGTGAGTTGTGGAAGAAAAAATATAATAAAAAAAGTTCCGATCGTTTCTAAACCAGATTTGAAAATATTATGTAATGATTTCGAATTTTTGTACTCGACCAATGCCGTACTCTGAAACAAAAAGATTTCCACGTTTATCGAATAGTAATCCAGATGGACGATTGATCTGATTTGGGTGCACACCACAACCATTTCCACCAGCAATAAGTTTTCCCTCTATTGCACCTTTTTGCCAACGCATCACTCGATGAAGTTCACTATCTACTACATAAACAGTGCCCCATTGATCAACAGCTATTCCTCCAGGATAATACGAGTGTCTAGAAGAATCGCCTGCACCATGACCACCGGCTACAATTGTTCCTTCTGTGGCATTTTCAGTCCATTTCATCACACGATGATTGTTATAATCTGATACATACACTGAATGATCAGAATCAACGAAGATGAATGTTGGATAACTGAGTTGATCTAGACGATCACCTTCTCCATTTCCACCAGCTACAATTACTTCTTGAGTTTCGCCTAAACGCCATCGTCTGACTTCATGATTGTCAACGTCAGTTATATATACATATTTATTTTCATCCATCGTCAAACAATTACAACTGATGTTCGAAATGATTGTTTCTCCACTTGTTGAATCCTGAAGAGACCATCGAACTACGCGTCGATTTTCTCGATCACAGATGATAAGACAATTATTTTCTTTGTCAACAATGACATCAGTGGGACAATTTAACTGATCATTTCCATTTCCTGGTCCATTACCACCGGCTACAACTTTTCCACTTGTTCCACCCAATGTCCATTCAATGATACGATGATTATAAAAATCAGCAATATAGAGTGTCTGTTCATCATTCAAGAATAAACCTTGAGGGTAAAAGAGCTGATCTACTCGAATTCCATTTCCACCTCCTCCAGCTACAATCGAACCATTTTCTGACCATTTGGCATTGCTATCAATTTCAGCAGAACGTAATGGCACTAAATAAAATCAAATGAAACGATTATCATAAACTATTGTAAATGATGATGATTGAAGAGTATGTCGTAAATTTTATCTTTATGGGAAGTTTTATTATATGATAAAAATTTTTCATTTTTGAAATAGTATGATCATCGACCTGATAATCAAAAGACTGTCTTGATATTAATTACTTTACCACTACTGACTTTACAAATTATGAAGAACTATCAGAACGATATATATATAGTGAGATAAGGAAAACAGTCTATCTTAAATTGATATTTACTTATCCAAGGTTCTTTTATTTTCATTTTAAGTTGATTGCATCGATGTTCGAGTCCATTTACTCGTAACTTGAGTTCTTGATTATCATTTTGAATTCGTTCTATTTGTTCCGTCATAATAACTATTTGACCAAGAATAGGTCTCATCAATTCAAAATTGCAATTTATAACATGATCATCGAGTTGAACACGTAAACCTGTCCATCCGCATTTGAGATCAGCAGCGGAGCATGTTACTATTACTTTAGGACATAATTTTGTGATATGTTGATGAAAATCACCTCGTTGAATGTTTGTTTGATCACAGGTGTCGCATTTGACTAAAAGTTGATCAAGAATATTCAGTATGTTGACGTCTACTGGATGAAGTTCATTTAAACTAATAGGTTCGTGACGACATAAGGGACAAGCAGGTTTATTTTTCAATGCTACTTCAATACCTGATCGACAGAATTTATGCTTGCAAAATGATATTGCTACAGGATCAATAAATATTTCAGCACAAATACTGCATTTGAGTTCGTCATCGATTGATTCTTCATTCATGTAACTGAAACCACGTGTTACTTGTGAATAGCACATCGTAAATAAAGTCACCAATTTTTTTTTCTATCGCACACGCTGTAAAACGTCGTGAAATATATGTGTGTTGTGTTCTTTGGTTGTTTTTTCCTTTTCTCCCACTTCGATTATTTATCCTGACTCATTATAAAAAAAAATGAAATTACATGAATAAACGTAAGGGAAATTAGTAATAAATTCGAACTTTTCCTGCTGATATTCACTTCTAGATTTGAGTTCAGTTTTTTTGTTGAATGGATCAGTGTTCTATCCGGTGGGTAGGCATGGGTGGGCGCCGTCCACTCTAAATTTCATTTTGCCCACCCTGAAATATAAAGTTAATGTATAAAAAAAATTGGTGTTGTCTCTATTGTCTTAATCATCATGCTGTTGTCGATACTCATTCGTAAATCAATCATATATAGGTTGTCTTTTCTCAATGAGAACAAACAGAACTCACTGATATAATTATTATATTTATAACTCAATTGGACTAAATCAGTTCGGCTATTCATTGAATAGTCGACCTTTCATGAGACAGTGGTAGATATAAAAAGAACAAAAATGAGAAACATCATTTGTCGGTCACGATATTTGTCCTGTTACGTCACATATCTCACATCAAGCATATTCTTTCGATTTATCTTGAAACAAATGTCATCAGGACAAAAATCTCTAACTTCGTATTTTAAAAGAAAACCAATTGTTGAAGAATCGGACAATAATTTAACAAAAAAAAATAAATTAAATGATAATGTAACAACTACAGAAACAATTTCAAATACTAAACCATCACGTGATATTCAATCAAATATTAATGAAAATTGTCCATTATCCACCACAACAAATATAACAGCAAATGATAATAAAAAACGTACATATCATAAATGGTATTCAGATAATTATAAATGGCTTATATATGAACCAAATCAAGGTGGATTTTGCCGCATATGTCGTGATTACTGGAAACCAACAATACCATTTTATTCTGAAATGAACACAAAAACTAAAGGTGTTTTTGCTACAGAACCATTTGTTAATTGGAAACATGCACCTGGTCCAAATAGAAGTTTAGAAAAACACCAAGAATCTTCTTATCATATCGGCAGCAGAAAGGATCAGTAATAGAACAATTACTTAATATTAGTGAAGCAGAACATCAAGAAAATCGTCAAAGTTTTGGTGATTTATTAGATGCTGCTTATTTTTTATTTAAACATGAACTACCACATACAACATTATATTCACCGTTATTGGAATTATTAGCAAAAAATTATCATCATTTTTTGATAAATGTCAAAAGAATGCCAGCTATAATAGTACAACAACAGTTACAGAACTTTTGGAAGTAATTAGTGAAATAATAGATGAACAAGTATTAAAAAGAATTCGTGAATCAAGAGTTATTTCAATCATGGCTGACGAAAGTACAGACATAAATCGTCATCAAAATTTATCGATTTGTATACGTTATTGTAATCAAGATACAGGTAAGTCTATCCTTTCTCTGCATTTTTGAGGAAAATTAGCCTACATGAATATTCACACTTGTAGGTGAACCAACAGAATCATTTACCAGTTTATTAAGAATAAAAGATAAAGATGCTCAAACAATATTTGATACAATTGTTAAAGAATTAAAATCTAAACATATTGATATGACAAAAATTCGTTTTACTGGCTTCGATGATGCATCGGTGTTTAGTGGAGAATTTAATGGTGTATCTGCAAAATTTCGTCAGCTATACTCAGATTCAATATTATTTATTCATTGTCATGGTCATATATTACAGTTATATTTATTAGATGCATGTGAACATATACCTAAAGTAGAAGAAAGTTTATCAACATTGAAATCTTTAGTTAATTTTATTAATCGATCATCTATCAGATTAGCACGTTTTTATGATATTCAAGACTTATTACAATGTCCACAATTAAAATTAATTCGGCCTGGCGACACACGATGGTTATCATATTTTCGTTCAATTAGTATTATTCTTCGTTATTATGAACCTTTAATGATAACATTAGAACATATAGCTAATGAAAGAGATGAAGAAAGTCCAACTGCAGCTGGTCTACTTTCAATCTTAAAAAATCAATTAACAATATTCTTACTTCATAGTTTAGAACCAATTTTTGAAGCACTTTCAATTTTATCGAAATCCATACAAACAAAAAATGCAGATTTTAGTCAGCTTGAACATTCAATGCTTAGAACATTATTACGATTCGAAGAACTGAAAGATATTAATATTAATGAATATCAACAAATATATGAAATTGTTGATAAGATTATATCAAATATACGTGCTAGATTTGAGTCAAATGTGTTACAATTCCTCAATTGTTTTCGTATATTTGATGTTGCTGAAGTAACTGATGAACCAGAATATGGTGTACAACAGATTCATATAATCAAAAAATAATATCCTAATGATTTTAATGACAACTTACTCAGCGAATGGAAAGTATTTCGTAAATATTTATTCGTACAAAAACAACAACAAACATCAACAATTTTACCACAACGACAACAATGTGTTAATTTAGTTAAAAATGGAATGTTAAAAGATATGTATCCACAGTTATCTTTAGCCGCTGAGATATTTTTATGTGCACCGATTAGTACAGCAACAGTGGAATGTGACTTTAGTACAATGAATAAAATATGAACAGATTTACGCAATCGTTTAACAACAGAACATTTGGAACAATTAATGAAGATATCAATAGAAGGAACATGTGATTTAGATAAAGATATCAAAGATTCAATTATTAATTGCTGGAAGAGTAAAAAACTTCGAAGAATTTCAGTTTAACTTATATTTTTTTTTTAAGATGTTTTGTTTTTTTCGATATTTTTTCGGATTGTATCTTTAATAGAAGAAAGTTGTAATTATCTTGTGAAACAAAAATAAACTAAGTTTTGTATAATTTGTTATAGAACAAAAAAATTTGTAGGTAATAGCCCATCCTAAAACTTCAGCCGCCCACCCGAAAAATGAAACCTAGATAAAACACTGCCTGACTCCATGACTCCACTCGACTCCACGTTGACTCCGCTTGGCCCCAATTGACTGAAATCTGCAGTTTCACTCTTGGACTTATTTCTCAAAAACAGAACATTTTCGTTCTGTTTTTGGGAATTGTTTTCCAACAATGAACACTTGTATTATCATAGAAATTAATTAAGAGAGCAGCAGCAGAATTTGGAACCCCGCGTGACTCGATGCGATTCTGCGTGATTTTGCGTGACGCTGTGCAAGTCATTTGGCTTCAACTGGCTCCACTTGACACCAAAGAACTGGAGTCAGATGTTTTTCCCTTGTATTTTGCACTGAAAGTTTATTGTTTTTCTAAAAAAGCAGAAAAAAACGGCAATATTTAACTCCTTATTTTAATTCCACAGAGCTTTCACGAACAGATTTTCGTCAATATAATCGTCACTAATTAGTTTACCTCGTTTTGAATCAATGGGGTTCAAAACAAAAAAAAGCATATTATGTCTATTTCATTATTCCGTAAAGAAAAAGACGAAAACTGTACACGATCAGTGTGTCTTGATGATGACTGTATATGTGAACGTTGTGTAGCATTTTCTTTGTTTTTTTTTATATGACAATAGCCTACTAGGCAGTCTTTGTTATTTCATTCTATATATTTTCTGAGAAAGTCTAAATTATTCGATGAATAAAAACTCGTTTATTTGTTGAATTACACATCATTTTATAGAATTATCGAAAATTACATAAAAATCGTTTTTCTTTTCCCAAGAGTTGCATTCTGAGGTCACTATAGATTCTGCTACAGCACATGTTTAATCGATAGTTTCTAATTGTAGTTATACAATTTGCAAGAGATTTGGCATGTTAGTCATATTGTCTTGTCCACCAAGCAAGGCTGACAAGAGAAATGGTGAAGATAAATGACAAAGTGGGAAATTCGAAACCACATCCATATGGTATACCCTTCTTGTTTTGATTGGATAAAGTAATACCAATACCACCACGACTAGCTGCTCGATCAAGCAACAATTGATTTTTACGCACAAATCGTCGTGCACGATATGCATTGAAGATGCACAATAATGATCGACGTAGGCCACTGTAAACGAAATAAAGAAAAAAAAGAAAAATAAACATGTACGTAGTTCATCTAGTCATACCTCAGACATCCGATAAGTACAACACAACGTGTACATAGATCGATGCCCATTAGTTCTTTCTTTGTCAAACCACTGGTCAAGGCACCATAAAAAATTAAACCAAGAAGCAAGCCCTTAACAATGAAAGCTAATTAAGAGATAATCTGATTTCTTCTATCGTACTTTGAAGAGACCAACAAGATTGTAGATAAAACAATGAGTTCGATGTTGACAGCAAAGTTCAAGTGCTTGCACTTCTGTTGCATATTCGTTTGATGTTTCTGTCGGTTGATTTTTTGAATCGATCGATTCAAAGAACGCTATGTAGATAATAAATATTTCTTTAGTAATGAATTTCAATCCTCTTTTCTATTCACCTAACAACTCTTGATTGACTTGTTCATCACATTCACCTCCTAAATCATGTCCTGCACTATCCAGTTTAACGAGTCGACAACCAAGCGTCTGAAAAAAAGTACAATATAAAGTACTTGAGAAAAAACAGGAAAAGAACATACTTTTCGAAGCATATATGAATTAGTTTCGCGTACTAGCCGATCTTCAGTGCCTACCATAACCAAACAAGGGAAGTTTGAATAGCGAATTTTTAACAGATCAGCATAGCTTATGTAATGTCGTTGGACGGCAAACATTTGACCGAACATACCTGCTAACGTCAGAGGAACACGACTTTTGAATCGTTCGCGATGATAATCATAGAAATACTAAAACATCGAATATCATCGAGAAAAAAGCACACAAAATAAGGATGAACAATTTTCGTTTGCATGATTATCAGCTAACCTTTCGTCTGTCAGGATCGTTTAATGTTTTTTGACCGTAGAGCATGGCAAGTGCATTATGCACAAGTTCGTCTTCATCGCGTATTGTAAGTGATCGAAGAACGTGTCGAAGACCTATAAATGGAGCTTGACCAATTAAACCTCCGGCATGCGTGGCCATGAGAGTGAGTGAAAGAATTCTTCCACGTGCTAATAAAGCGAATTCTAACGCAATCATTCCACCCATAGAGACACCCACTACATGACACTGAGGCCAACGTAAATGATCAATTAATTCTAGAGCATCTTTAGCCATTTGTACTGTTGTATATTCAAGTGTTAACGGTGATGATGATCGACCACAGCCACGGTTATCATAACTTACACACTACTCAAATTAATTTATTAATTATCATCTTTTTTATTTACCTGATACTTTGGTTTTTCGAGAAAGAAATCAGTCTAGAAGAGAATAATAAAATAGTATGTAAAATTAGTAGTGTATATTCTTGCTTACTTGATATTTCCAAGCCCGACCTTCGGTTCTTAGACCCATGATAAATAAGACTTTAGTTGGACCTGAACCGTGTACTTCATAGTACAGATTCACACTTTGATGTGATACTGGTAGAGCTAAGTAAGGCATATCTGAAGAATAGTATTGATTTTTTTTAAATTTTATATGACAAAGACATATCATCTTCCTAATTGGTTGTATATGAATCGTATCAAACAATGTTTGTTGGAAGATGTTTTCAAAAACAAATTCTATTTAGCATCAACTATAGGACTACAGTGTGTGAATAAGGAATGTTGCTAGTTTCGTTTTTTTTTAATTTTTATTATTGCATCTAAATTCTGAAAATACAATATAATCATCCTTTAATGATAACTTCGTCCAAAGATCGCGTGTTTTTTTTAATGCACTTTCGCTTACCTAGGTATGCGAGTTGCGTCTCGAGCGAGATAAAATGTATATAGAATCGATAATATGAAAAAAGATCTGTAGGACTCGCTTTATATATCAAACTTACCTGTTATCATACAGAAATAAGTAAATAGATATGAGAAAAACGATTTTCATATATAATTTACAATAGAAAGGTGTAAACTGTTAAGCGAAAAGATTGACTATATTCGAGTCAAAAGAAAGTTTTCAGCGAGAAACTAACGAATTTAAAATATGAGCCGTGTATGGCTTACCTGAAAGGAAATATTTAATTTCTAAGTTATATATTTTTAGTAAAATCTAGGGAAGACTTATTGAAAACGTTAAGACCTATCTAGATATAACTTTCGAAGTAAATTTTTTTCGTATTTTTTACCGCGATTAACACTTAAAACGGCTATCGGTGTCGATTAAAAAGATGAATTTGGTAAACATTGCAAAACAACTTCTCAATTTAATCCAAATAGATTTTTTTCCCTGAAGATTCAACAACAACTGCAGATGAAATTTTTGCTTCATAACAATTGTTCGAAATTTTAAAAACGTTTAAAGATAGTTACTTTAATGAACTACATACCTCTCAAAGTCTTGATTTTCATGATGAATATGATGAAGTTCCGGGTGAAAAAGACAGCGCTGATAATTTTGATATAAACCAATACCTGAACATTCAGAATAGTTTTACATTGGACGAAATGGAAAATATTACATTACAAGATTTGGAGAATATATTGAAACGATTGGGACAAGATTAGAAAAAGTTTAAAAATCAAAGAATTTACTTGGAATGAATTGTATATGAAAAGAGCAATTGAAAAAGAAGTAATTCATGGTAGTGATCTAGAACTTTTTGCAATTCAAAAAATTTCATTCAGAAGGTACAACAAACTTATTACTTGCGTTTTTTCGATCAGAAACATTTGTAGTTTGAATTGTATGTAAAAACTTCATTTGAGACTTCAATCTATTTCTCTTAATGCGGTACATATGTGTGTATTTCAAATGTTCATTTCAACAGGAGTATATTGTTTTACATACTCTTTCCTTCAAGGGTGAACGAACAACAAAAAGCTGTTGTTAAAAAGAAGAATTATATAACGTACTCTTATACTCTCCAGCCAATTACATCAATGGATGGTCAATTATTGGCAAAGTTCTTTATTCTCAAAGAAAAGGGAAATGAATTTGGTGAAAGAATAGAGAAGGATTTAATTATATCACCAAATATTGTAGTACGGGCTTCAAAATCTGGAAAAAGTAGCGATGAAAAACATCGCACTTTTTAAAATGAAATCTTACATCCTTTAGTTAGCATAAAATTCCTTCTTTTCCTTAATTGTTGAACAACTCAAAGTGATCTAAAAAAAATTAAAGCAGTATTTCCCACACAAAACAAGTCAATTAATAATTTTCCTAGAGAATCAACTTGTTATGTACACCCACAATATTTGTCTTCATTTCATTCGTGGCGATTTATGCATGAAAAAATTGAGCATTATGTTCTTTTCAATCGAACTGAAATGAACTTAAACGATCGTGAATATTTCATAAACTGACACTGTATCATCCACAATCAACTATCTGCTCTACAGCTTAAAAATCTTGTTAAGTCTGGATTCATACAAGCTAAGATACTCAATGAAACAATTAGTGAAATAAAAAAAAAATCAAAGGATGTTTTTTTTTAAATTCTATGACCTTTATTGTTCAGGGTGAATCCATGGAGATCCATCCACTTTTTTGGAAAGGTCTTTTTTATCGATTTTTTTTGTTAAAAAGGCTGATCTCGACTAGAAAACACTTTTGGTCAAAAAATTATTAAATACTCTCTATCAAAAATTCCGAGTTTTCGAGCATTTTCTCGGAGCACCTCTGGTGTACTTTTATATATAGGGAAAATGTCATGAAATAATATAGAAATTTTTTAAAAACAATTTTTTTCGGATTTTTTTGGTATTCAAAAATATAAACAAAGTCTAGAAACATATTTCTTGAGGTACATCAGATCAATCCTAATGGAGGTTTTCAATGCTTAGTCATTTTCTCTGAACATATCAATAGCTATATTTCGTCAACATAGATTGTATTCAATTAAATTGAATAATTTTTATTTTCTTTGCCTCGTGGAATATAACAACTTTCATGATACTATCCTCACAAAACGAAATCGTACTGGCAACTCTATCCTGATAACCAAAAGGATTTGCTAGTATACCGTCTTCAAAAAGTGAGACCATGGAATCGAAAGGGGTACTACTATCGAAATGATAGATATTCCATTTCTCTTTAAGGACATCTTTAGATACATCTTCAAATTTAACCCGAAAAAATTTTTCAATTAGTTGGAATGATTGTAAAACAATTACACAATTTTGAGAAAAATTATAAATAATGAAATAAGCCTCAATAAGATAAAAATATATGGAATGATAAAATTATAAAGAAATAACACCTACATTTATATTATTGACGTTTTGATGTATTTTGAATTTCATCATACCATGAAAACAATTTTCGTTTATTGCATTTAATAGTTGATGTTGATACTATTTCTGACTTTAAATGTGTTTTAGTATTGGTTCAAGATTGTTTCTATCAAATAATAAACATGGTCTATTATTGAATTGAAAAAATTAAGTATTTAAAACGATAATCAATGTGCATTTTGTCTTTTGCTAAATGTTTGTTCATAATTCCAAAATCAATGATATTAAAATGCATTTGTTTTGATAAGTTAAGTAATTGTTGATTGTAAAACTTAAAGAAAATATAGTAGAAAATCGATTCGAAACTTTCAGACAAGGAAAATCCAAAGAAATAGTAATAGCGTCACGTTGATGAAAATGAAGAAAAGCTTGTCGAATAAAAATAATAGTTTGTTCAATCTATTGTATAATTGTTGATGCAGGGACAATAAATAATATAAAGATAAACTTGAATTATAATCATCACGCCATTTCAATCCACGAACAAATTTGGTGGTGATGTTAAATTTACGTCGTGTAAGTCGGTGAGGAAAGATTTTTGCATGGCTATCCACAATTAATAAAATTCTTTTTGATGAAAAATTTGATGTGTTCATTGTAAATAAGTTTTTTTCTGTACTATTGAAATTGATTGTATGAATAAATTAGTTTTACGCGCGTGAAATATTTTAATGAATTACAACTTTAACATATGACTAATATCAAATGCTGAAAGGAAGTTGAAATAGTTTTTATATGTATTAGATCTAATGTACGATTCATACCATTTCTGCACTGCTTGAATTATCATCATAGAAAATATTCAGCTCTCGTTTCAAGTCTCTATAAAATAGAATATTATCGACGCTAGAAACTCTATCAATTAGTAACTATAAGAGTGACAAAGTTAATCTTTGATATGGATATTAAACGGTTAAAGACGAATAATATCAAATACAATTGTATGAATTAATCAAGAAAAATAAAAGGAAATAGACGGTAACTTTGAATCGTATTATCAATTGGTAATTCATTTATATGTAGATATATATCTACATTATTCATATAAAATTCGTATATTAGTAAATTGTAATACTTAATCAAAAGAAAAATACAGTTAACTTGATAAATAAAGTTCGAGGTGGGTTATATTGATTTCATAAAACAAAACCCAAATGGTCACTTCTAGTAAAATTTGGAAAGTAAACACGTAAGTATATATTTCCTTATTATCCACTAAGTTGTGCCTAGATGTGAAATGAGACTATCATTTTTTGCTTATCGAGAATATGAATGCCGATAGGTTTTTATTGTAATAGGAATATTGTCTTATTTTCATATGACATATGAAAATCTAATATTCTTCATAAGACATCAATACCATCTCAAACAAAATGTTAATTATTTATTTGATCTCATGTAGACGTTTCTATGCTTATAGTTAGGAATTTTCAAGATTATTTGAATGAACCAGCGATTGTCTTCGATATATTTAGTATATAATTTTATACCGTCCGATTGTTTCAAATGTTAATTTGTTTGGAATAAATCGAACAATCTGTCAATAAGTGACTAGATTAGTTATAAGATGTTATTTAGGCACTCAACGACATTGACATAGATTGTGATTATTTTAGTGCTTAATTGAATAATTTTATTCTTTTCTTTTGTTTTGTTAATTAGTGTATATCTCTTTATAACTATGCCATATATATCTTTATTACCAAATGAAATAATTGATCATATAAGTAAAGAATTAATTGGAATGGACTCGTTCCACTTTACATTAGTATACGAATGGCATTTAAATATCAGCAATTATCAATTAACCAGATTATTGCGTACAGGCTTCGTAGTCGTCCTATATTTCCTATATTTAAAAAAATCGACCTATAAATTCTTTTTTTCGAGGAATTTTCCTATATTTCCTACATGTTAGAAAATTGAACTTTTTTTAAAAAACTAATATATTTCAAATAGAAAAATACTTTGAAATACATTTTTGTACTCGTATCTTCTAAAAGAAGTGAACAGCAACTAGTGACAATATACAGGGTGGATCATAAATAACACGGCGATAAGAAATTAAGATATCTTCATTGCAGCTTGAGTAAATGGGCTGATTTTTTTGGTCAATTCAAGAGACATTTTCAAAGTTTGTATTCATAAAGACATGCTTAGAGAGACTCTTTGTTAAGTATCAGTAGTGATCTCAACAAAAAAAATTGACTTTTTCACGAATAGGAACAGATCAGTCAAAAACCAACGCACCAGAGAAAAAATTGAATATCTCTGCTATAACTCAACCAAACAGGCTGATTTTTTTACCTAAAATAGAGGTATGTTTGCACTTTAGATTTATACAGACACGATTAGAAAAAGCCTTTGTTAAGTATCACTAATAATCTTCACAAAAAAATTTACTTTTTCATAGATAGAAAAAGAAAACAATGTACTTAAGGAAGGATCTCTCTAGGCATGTCTTTCTGTATATAAAGCTTGGACATGTCTCTACCATTGATAAAAATATCAGCTTGTTCACTCGAGCCAAAATGGAGATATTCAATCTTTTTTCGGCTGTGTGGATTTTTTGGGTCATCCTGACAAGTCAGACGGTCGAAAAAGAATTCAATATCTCCATTACGACTCAAGCAAACGAGCTGATATTTTTATCAACGGTAGAACCATGCTCAAACTTTATATACATAAAGACATGTCTAGAGAGATCCTTTGTTATGGATGTTATTTTCTTTTCTTATCCATGAAAACGTAAAATTTTTTTTGTTGAGATCACTACTGATACTTAACAAAGAGTCTCTCTAAGCATGTCTTTATAAATACAAACTTTGAACATGTCTCTTGAATTGACAAAAAAATCAGCCCATTTACTCAAGCTGCAATGAAGATATTTTAATTTCTCATCGCCGTGTTATTTATGGCCCACCCTGTATATATTTAAATTTTTTGTATGTATTTTCGTTATACATTTTTTTTATTATATATTGTTTTTCTGAAGATATAAAGTCAATATTCGTGAAGAAATCGAACAGACATATTATTGTATTTTTTTTCCTTATTCAATATCTTATTGAAAGTCTTTCTTAGCGCATGGTTCATAAGTTCTTTTTCTATTTTTTGCTAAACCTGAATTATAATTGTATATGACTGTAAAAGTATCATAATGTACAGAAGTGTATTTGGAATTTTTCAATGACAAATTATCATCCCATATAGGTCCTATATTATAACGAAAATTCTATATAAAATCTGACTCTAAAATCCTATACATTCCTATATTTTGACGATAAGTCGCTATGAAGCTTGATCATCAAATAGATTGATCCTTATGAATAACAATATAATTTGATAATATTTTTTCTAATTAGTTTAAAAAAAAAGATTTATGATCTATTTTGATTTCATTTTAGATACAACTGTCAATCAACCATATTTATGTCCATCTGTAACTTGGTATACAGATGCAATTACATTTGCCAATATTACTACTGTTGGAACATATGCATTTTGTGTTTTTGTTAGTGTTAACAATACTATTTATGTAACTAATCAACAAACTAATAAGATTGTTGTATGGTTTAAGGCAGTAATACTCCAAATAAGATTATTTCTGGTAGTTTAAATACACCATATGATCTTTTTGTTACTCCTTCAGGTGATATATATGTTGATAATGGTGCAAGTAATAGTCGAGTTGATAAAATGTCATTAAACTCAAGTGCAAGTATTGGTATAATGACAGTTCCGGGAGGATGTTTTGGTATTTTTATTGATATAAGTAATACTCTTTATTGTTCAGTACTTGCTGTTCATCAAGTTGTTAAAAAATGGTTAAATGATAATGTTCTTACATCAACTATTGTTGCGGGTACAGGTATAGCTGGATCTACTGCAACTACACTTAATACACCTGTTGGAATTTTTGTTGATAATAAATTTAATTTATATGTTGCAGATAGTGTAAATAATAGAATTCAAATGTTTCCATTAGGACAATTTAATGGTATAACAATAGTAGGAGAAGGTGCACCAGGAATTATTACACTTTATTATCCAAATGGTATTACAATGGATGCTAATGGATATATTTTTATTGCTGATTGTTTTAATCATAGAATTGTTGCATCAAATTTTTATGGATTTTAATGTATAATAGGATGTTATGGAGGTGGTATAACTTCAACTCAATTATATTATCCACAAAATATAGCTTTTGATAGCTATAAAAATATATATGTTACTGATCGAAATAATAATCGAATTCAAATGTTTACTTATCAAAAAACTAATTGTTGTAAGTTAGATTGTTTTTTTTTTCTTTTTTGAAGAAATATTATGATATCTCTAGTATTATAATACTGATAAATTACGAATAAGATATTTAGAATAAAACTGATCATTACATTCTATTGTCTATTCTTTAATAATATGTGACTAGTATAGTTCATCTTTTATTCGATAAAAAAAATGTATAAATGTAATTTGTTTCAGCAACACCAAATACAATTCAAACTACAGCCATTTCTACTATAATTAAAACAACAAATGCTATTCAGACTACTGAAACTTCAAAAATACATTTCATAAAAACACCATTTACTACAATTACTGGTCAGATACCAACTACTGAAAGTTTAATAACAACAATGATGGAAACTATGGCTGCTAATAGTATAAGTACCTTAAGAACAACAATACTACCTACCATACATGAGATTAACACAGCTATACTTTCAAATACAGATGAAACAACTGTTGCTAAAAGTACAACACAAATTGAACAAAGTATGTTAATCAGAATAAATTTTATTGAAAAATTAAAGAATTGATATTTCTTAGATAAATTTACTTCAAAAAAACAAGATACAACAATAATTTCAAGTACATCATCAATATCAACGTCAAAAACATTGATTTCAACAAGTAATTGAACTATGTATTTGATATATAATAATGAATAACTTATCTATAATCTTCAATTTTATAAATTGTTATGCACCAATAATTACACTTATTCCTGGTCAATCATCTTTATCATCACCATTACAATATCGACGAAGTCAAGATTTTTATATTAGTTCAATAATTGAATTAAATTGTAATAATTCACTTTCAACAATTCCAGAATGGACAATTAAAAATTGTACATCTAGTATTTGTTCATTTCAATTTCAACTTAATAATAAAATTAGTAGAACATTAAGTGAAATTTATATTCCATCACAAACATTTGATTATGGAACTTATGAATTAACATTAACTGTAACAATGACTAATTCACCAAATTTAAAATCTTCTTCTTCTGTCTATGTAAAAATAATATCAACAGATATAAGAGTAAATCTTATTCAATTAGGAACATCAATGATAACACAAGGTACTTATCAAGATCTTGAACTTAATCCTGGTGCATATTCAATTGATCCTGATGAAGATTCATTTGATGCTAGTGTAAGTATTAATTAATATATTATATTGAATAAGAACTCTGAGAATTTACAAACTGATATTATTCTTCTCTCATAATAGAATTTGTCAATTATAATTATTATTTATAGTTAATTTAAATTTATTTTTAGAAATGGAAATATGAATATTATTGTCGAATATATGCCAGTGTATATAATTTTCCAAATTTTCAAGGTATATTATTATCAATGGAAAATTCTAAAATAGATCCATTTAATCCATCATGTTTATCAAATGAAACAGGTATAAAATTTATAAATTATTTATATATAAATATTAAACAAATGAATAATTAAATAGAATTAATATATGGAAATAAAACATCATCACCAAAATCATCATTAAAAATTTTATCTGGTTCACTTTTACCAAATAAAAACTATCAATTTATGGTTCATATGGAAAATCGTAAAAATTCATCAATACAAGCAACAGGTTATGTACTTGTTACAGTTGTTGAAAATATTCAATCACAATTAATTCTTATTGGGTTAATATTATTTGTTTGTTTTTTGTTATTCTTAATAATAATATATTTATATTTTATATTTAGTTGTATTATATCAACATTATGTGTTCCAAATCGTGAATTTCAACTTATTAATCCAACAACACAAATTGCATTATTTTCTATTTGTATTGGAAGTTGTAAAAATCTTCAAAATATTAAATGGAATATTTATCAAGGTTTTCAAAATTCATCTTCAAATTTTACACAATGGTTTTTATTTAATCAAATGATTTTATATGATAATATTTGGTTTTTTGGTAAAAATTATTATTATTTTGTAAAGATACATATGAATTCATTTTTTAGGTCAAAATACAAGTAATTTTACATCAACAAATGAATTATTTCCTAATAATCGAAAAATAAATCTTTGGAAATTTGAAGTTATTTATACATTTTTATCTGAAATAAGTACAAGTTCATTAAATTTTATTATTAATCAATCACCTTATAATGGTTCATGTTTAATTTATCCATTAAATGGTACAACAAATACTTTATTTACTATATCATGTTTAGATTGGTTTGATCAAGATGGAATTAAAGAATATTCATTATATAGTTTGTTTTATTTAAATAATTAATAAAAAACAAAACAAAAAAATTCTTTTTTTTTTTCTTATTTATAATTTTAGTATGGACAAATGATATAAAAGATAAAATAATGATTGCATTTTCATCAATATCAAATTTTCAAGTTCGATTACCATTAATTAATAATCAAACATCATTAGTTAATATTATTATTTATATTCGAGATAATCTTGATTGTATAACACAAGTTAATTTATCATCTATTAATATTAGAAAAGATTCTATTGATATTAATAATTCAATTGTTCAATTACTTTCAAGTGGAAATCAAAATATTATTGGACAAATTATTATTTCATTATCACAACAATTTTATCAAATAAATAATGAAAATATTAATAAAGCTATTTTAAGTAATGAATTATTATTTAATTTAATATTAATGAATAAAATTATTCTGTTTGTTTGTTTTTTTTTTATTATTAGATGGAATACCTGCTACAACTATTTCAATATCATCATTAGATAATCAAAATTTTCAACAAATAATTAAATTATTTAATCAATCAGCTTTAATTGAATATAATAAAGAATTAAATTCTCAAGCAAATCTTCGTGATTATCTTATGACATTTATAAGTAATCTTTCAATAACAACATCAAATAGTATTATATTACAATCAACATCATTAGCTCAATTAACTCAATCAACAAATCAATTAACGAGATTAGCTTTAGTAAATATTTTAATACAAAAAAATAATATTTATCTAAATTTTTAGACAATTGCATCAAATAAATGTTATCAATTATCTCTTTCTTTATATTCAATATCAACAAAAATTTCATATGAAGATGTACAAATAGCATCAAATCAACTTATTCAATGTGCTTCAAATATTTTAACCGTAAATTATTTTTCTTTGTCAAATTCTTGTATAATATACAATGAAATAGATTCATAGAATATGTACTAATAATCATCTTCTGCTATCTATCGATCTAGAAACTAATTTTCATATAGTTTACTAATGATTTTTTTTTCTAAACTTTATTTAAGTAAAATTTAACTTATTAGAAAAATGTATCATTTCAATCAGATATTTTAAGTTAATTAGACTATATAAAATACCTAATTTTTATTTTGTATTGAATTTTATTAAAAAGATTTATTTCATTTATTGTTGATCTTTCGAATTTTTAATGATAAATTTAGGCTGTAAATGGACCATTACAAGAACGAACAAGTATACTTGATTTAGATATATCACGTGCAAATTCAATATCAATTGATCATGGTATTAATCTTAAATCTGAATGGTCAAATTTAAGTAAGAGTTTTTTTTTGTATTATTTAGTCGACGACAAAGATTTTGTCCGCACTCAGATGAATATTTTATTCTATTTCAATGAAAGAAATTTATAGTTTGATTAAGATAGCTATCATATCTTGCAAACGTTTTGCCATTCCATCAAACGACACTGCATAAGTTGACATTAGCACGAAAAGAAGAGATTTTATGTGTAAGAGTTGATTTTACTTGTATTACGTAATTCCACCTATATCTTATCAATGAACTTATCAAATATACAGTTCGAAAGTTGATTTGAAGTTGCAGTTGGACTTTTTGAGATGTACTTATTGAATAATCGTTGTTGTCCTTTACTGAAGAAAGTTAGTTGATCTGGTTTTCTTGTTCAGCTTTCACGTGTCATTTTTCGCATTATTTAGTAGTTTTAATATTTAATCAATTTAAAACAAAAACCTTAAAGAGATATAAAAGTTAAATATGAATAATGAAATGTTCGAAAGCAATATATGTAATAATAATATTATCTTTTTTAATGTTCGTATAAAACGTAAAATAAAATAAATGATTTTGTCTGCGGGAAAGAATTTTGTTGTCGACTAACTATTCTATATTTAATTTGTAGTTTCTAAAGATTTATTTGGTAATGATAATATAACTATAAAAAGTCGAAATATTTATTATCAAAAACAATTAGCAAATGAAATAAATATTCAAGTAAAAAAAATCATATCATTAATAACCAATTCATTAAATATTCATTTAAATATTGGTCAATATTCAATAATAAATACATCTCAAACATTTATGTCATTAGAAACAATATCAATTAAATCACTTGAAAATAAAATTATAAAACAAATTGGAAATGCTTTTTTTTATATTCCATCAGATTTTATTTTAAATACGACTCAAAATTCTTCTATTTCACTTCGAGTAAGTATTTTTTTTTTAAAGATTATTTGAAAATTAATTTTCACTATTTTTATTTCAAAGTCAAGAATAGATACACTTGCTTCATTTGGAAATTTTTCTAATACAAATCTTTCAAGATCAATTTCATTATCAATTATTGATCAAAATGGAAATGAAATTCCATTTAAAACAAATGAAAATCAATTAATAAAATTTCGAATTCCTCGTGATTCAAATTTAGTAATTCCACCAATGAATTTACAAAATGTAACATCAATATTTAACATAAAAAATCATAATTCATTATTTTATTTATATCATATTAATATAAAGAGTTCTCTTTCAATATCAATTCATTTTGAAATTCATCCGTTGAATACAACTATTGCTTATTTATTTATTTATAAATTTGATCAAATACCACAATTAAATAGTTCAACTAATCAAATTGATGGATGGACTGTTTTTTGTCCTTTAAGTAAGTTTTTTTTTCATCTTATAGATTTCTATTTTGTTTTCTTTTTAAGTTTAAATTAATTAATTATATTTTAATTTTAGATTTAACAAATGGAAATATTTATAAATATTATATTGATAATCAACAAACATTAAATCGTCAATCATTAATATTTGGAATAAGAGAATTAAATAAAATAGAATCAAATAATTCTTTTAAAAATATTTTACCAATTACAGATCAACCATATAATTTTACATCAAATTATGAACTTAGAATTTACACATCTGGTTGTTATTATCTTGATGAAAATAATCAATGGAAATCAGATGGATTAATTGTAAGTATCATTTTATATTCAAGAATTCTTTTTATATTATTTCGTTAAAAGAAAATTATATTAGTGTGTTGATGTTCCAGAATTAGAAATGTATTGAGTCTTATGTTTCACTCTTACTCATTGCTTTATACATATCACTTCTATAATATGTTGAACTTTGTATCAGTCTTATAATAGTCTCTTCTAAATTTTATTTCTATATTATTTTTAATATAATATTTATCTTATTGATAAAGGTTGGATCATTAACAAATCATTATGAAACCGAATGTTATTCAAAACATTTAACAACATTTGCTGGTGGTTTTATTGTTTTACCTTCACCAATTAAATGGAAATATGTTTCTTCAAATGCTGATTTTATTAAAAATAAAACAATTTATATAACAACTATATTAACTTTAATAATTTTTATTATTGGATTGGCAGAATGACAATGAGACACTTTTTCATTTTTAATTAAGACAATTCTAAGAACATCGAGAAAGTGAAAGGAAAATGCTTGAACATATCTGATGATAATGAGGTTGATTTTCATAAATAAATTTATTATATTTAATTGTAGTATGACTGCAATGACATTTAAGTGTAAGAGGATATTGATAGAATAAATCTTTATAATTTGAATTTGATGGAGATTTAACAATAACTATGACCTCCACGCAAAAAAATTTGATCAAAAAACCGCGGTATTTAGCGGTTTCAAGAAACTCCATAAAAGGTCTGATTCCCGCGTTTTTAGAAACCGGTGCTTATTTTCATTGATCGAGCTATGTATATGCATCTAACTATTCGCTCCTGTACCTAATCGTCTAACTATCTTTTTGCTTAACTATCCATCTCTCTGACTGTAAATCTATCTACTTAACTACTTATTTATCTATCTGTTGAAAACGACTCACAATCGTGACGTCTGAAGCTGCGGTATTAAAAATCGATGAAACCGCGGTTATCTGTGATCACATCGTGGTTTTCTCAAAGTTTTTTCTATGGAACTTAAGAAAAAATTTTTAAAATAGAGGAGCATAACATCCTCTTCGTCCTTACACATTCCGTATTTTACGTAAGACATCGCACTTACAAGTGAATGTACCGCGGTGTGAAATACCGTGGTTACTAACTAGCTCACCGCGGTATTTCTTACCACGATATTGAAAACTACGGCTTTCCAAAGAGCACATTGCGGTATCTCAAACCGCTGTTGTGGGGATGAGGGTGAGTTTTAAAATAAATATGAGCACGACGCGTTTCGACTGAATCTCACAGTCCCATCAGGTAATTCAATTAATCTACTTATATATAAAAATCGGATAAACTTAATTTGAGGAGTCAAAAACTTGTTCAGTATTAATTTTAAATGAATATTTCGTCGTAGTACAGATGTTGTGTAAAGGCAATGGATGAGTTTTGAAGAAATACAATACCAGAAACGGTCTCGGCTTATTGAAAGGCATCTTTAGGTGGTTTAAATATGTATTTTTGGAAAACTGAAAAGAAAAGAAGTTGAAAGAAATTATTAAAATAGTAAATTGTAGTATTTACTTGTAAGTAGATTTCAAAAGCAGGATGTACTTTGGGTAATCCAAAAGTTCCCGAAACTGCACTATATCTATTTAGGGAAACGGTATTCTATCCATCTCTCTACGCCATATATTCGAGGTAGTTGTCGTGGTATTCCATGGGAAGTTTCATCCTTTTAACTCACTCTTCAGATATCCTTTCGAACTAAACAATAGGTATTGAATTTACCTCCTTGGTTATTGCTTGAATTTGGATACTTTTTTGAGTCCTCAAAAACTTGAAAACGTTACTCGGTGGTGAACAGATTTTATGTGATACCATTAGTGATTATCAGACTGGTATGTGCCAACAGAATATTGAATGAAAATTATTGTTAAAGCTTGAGTCAACAAGAGACAGTAGCCCTCGAACCGACATTTATTGTGAATAACCATAAAAAACAATGACATAGGTTACCTTCATAATGACTTCCGACTCATCATCTAGCATCTAGTAGTTTCTATAGGGGATATCAATCCTATCGATATTAGTGATAAATGTTTAAATTCATAAATAAAAAAATTATCGAACAAAAACGTATCGTTATGGTGTAATCCAATTAGTTTCTATCATGGGTGTTTTCAACAACATGTAAAATAATGTCATTATTAACTACAGAGTTAGAGGAACGAAGTTAAACTTTGCCGAACTTGTTCACCTTAGACTAGACTTCTATAATCTTAATTGTTCAGATATATCCACCATAGCCTAAATAAACAGCAGCTACAACAATTTAGTAAGGGTCGTAACCAAGGAGATAAATATCTGAAGAGTTAGTTAAAAGGATGAAACTTCCCATGGAATATCACGACAACTACCTCGAATATATGGCGTAGAGAGATGGGTAGAATGCCGTTTCCCTAAATAGATATAATGCAGTTCCGGGAACTTTTGGATCACCCAAAGTAAAATCCGACAAGATTATTAATAAATACTAATTACTCTCATTTTCTTTCACACTAAAATAACGATAAAACTTTCTAGAACATTTTTGTCGAAAAAAATTACCACGTAAAAGATGGTAGCTATATATTAACCTTCCTTACTGAGCGATAAGCAAAAAAAATTTTTTCTATAACAAATTGCTTTACATTAACTAAATCATCAATACTGTTAACTTTCTATTTCAGATATATTTACTTGCATAATACACTATAAGACCAAACGAATGATTTATTGAATTTTAATACAAACAATAATAATAATTTATGTATATTATCAACTTCATTATGATCAATTAATTTAGAATCTCTGAGATTTTTAAATTTCTTTAATGCAGGTTATTATACCACCTGACGATTGATCTCTTAAAATGAGATTGAATTCTGAAATGTGATAGTTTCATTATTTATATTCACACCCTCACCCTCACCCACAACTTTATGGAACAAACTGGTGTTTTTTCATTGATTAGCAATATGACATTGGAAATGTCGAACAATCAAGTTGAAGATGTTCTTACATCCATGAACAATCAAATAACTAATACATTACATAATTTATATCTTTGTAAAGCAATCACAACAGAACAATTTGAACAAATGATATACAAGAATGGATCAACAATAATTAACGTTAAGAAACTTGATTTTCTAGCAGAAATACATAATGTAAGTATTACTCTACATATTTATTTTTGAATTAGAATGAAATGTCAATTCAACCAAGGATAACATATTTTACAGAAGAATCAATCAATGCTATTGCATCTTTTTTCAATAATCTTCTAGAACCACTCATTTGATTTTATTATTCATACTTGTTTTACATTTTCTGCAGCTAGTGACGGTCAAGTGAAGTGAGCTCCACACGGCGTAAACTCCAAATCCATGTTTTCTACAGTCCATATTTTACCATTATTTCGAAGTCCACAATGTCATTACTGGCTACCAAATAACTAGTTTCACATTACCCGACCAATAACCATCAATTAACCATAGTGCTAATTAGGCATAGTATTCAACTAATTAGCACTAATCGAGCACAGTACTCAACTAATTAGCACTAATCGAGTACAGTACTCAACTAAT
>JAJEKB010020940.1:0-29006 GCA_022393335.1 Macrotrachela quadricornifera
GGAATTTGTTATTAGCATTTTTGTAGAGCTTTTCAAGGCGCATCTTTTAAAAAAAAATTTAATTTTTTACCATTTACCTATGTCGAGATATATGCAAAATAAAAAATGTCGCAAAACTTTTGAAACACCCGGTATGTATAAGTGGAATACGGTCACAAATTGAAAAAGTTGCATTTTTTTCTTCTCGAAACTAAATGAGATTAGCTAGGATGTTCATATTGGATAACTTCATCGATGATTTTATAACATAGAATTATTTTAATTTGTCTTTGCGTGACTACACTCAAATATTTCTTCTTGTAAAACAATTATGCAATTGTAATTCATTCAAATATTTTTTGGCTTTTGACAACATATTAGTTTTTAAGTTTTTGTTCTTTATTGCATATTAGTTTCTTTTTGTGGTTAAAAATATAAGAATCTGGAAACAAGGTATTCATATTTTGTTAATAGTTTATTTAAAATTTTTTTATGAAATATCAATTGAGAACAAACTATTGAAGAAGATTGTCTATGAAAATCGGATAAATTTAGATCGCTAATACTCAGAACTAATTCATTGGTAGTATTGAAAAAATTCTATCCTCTTCATTCATTTCTATATATCGTTAGATAAGTGTTATCATAGCAATATTTAGACTTAGCATTAATGATTTAGTTTGGAAACGAATTATATTGATATGTTCACTTAATTTTACTTTCGAAGACACATAAACTAAAAGACTTTATTCATGTAATATTTATTTGTATATAATATTTACTTTTATGTAAGATAGAACACTGAAACGAACGAGAGAGAGAGAGGAAGAGAAGTTATTTGATTGTTACTATGACTATTCTCATTAAATTAATGGATCTTAATTGTGAAAAGCACATGATATTGTTTGACGATAATAATATTTCAGAAATATTTGAAAAATATTGTTAAAGAATAACACTGTGGCGCAATATTATCTTAATTGTTATCGTACTCAAAATCAAGATTTGAATAATAGTTAAATGTGCAACATATTGGAATTAATATCATGTTGAATGATAGAAAACTTATATTCTCTCACTGCTTTGTATATGATTAATTTTTAACGTCTTTTTCTAATCATAGTGATGTAATAAGAAAGTGATTCCGCTGATTTTATTGTCGATCTCCACCTTCTTGATCTCAAAAATAGTACGACATATCCTCAAGCCAATTCACTAACAATGAAGCGTCTAGAAAAATACGACAAAGTACATAGACTATGTTGATGTGTCTAGTCTTCTAAGGCATACACTTGATTAGTTCGCTAATCGAAAGGTACCTTAAGTGTTTGACAAATAGTTGAAAATCGAATTCTTAAGTGGCATAAGCATGACATTACTTATGAATGAGACAAAAGAACAAAGTCTCATACTTCATTGAATTATGGCTGAAGGATTGTAATTTGTGATAAAATAAAACAATAATATAAGTCTCGTCCTTTATTTTCTTTTCTTATAAACATTTTCTGGAGTCTATGTTGACATTAACGAAAATAAATAGGAAGTATAAAATAATTTTTTAAGCCTCTCATTTCACATAGAACAAGTCAATTTTCGTAAAATTTTCTGATTTTTGATTTGTAGTGAGGCAGATAGAGCAAAATGTTTACTATCGAATACACTTGATAAGTGTGAAGACTTATAGTGGTTTTTATGGCATCTCATCTTCAAAAAAAACCACAGTTTTTCACAAAATAAATAATTTCTAATTAATATTTCTCTTAAAATAGATTTTTAAATTTGAAGGATTCCGTACATCTCCAATTTCTTCGCCATGTAAAACGCCAAAAAAAATTGGACTTAACGTCAAAATGATAAGTATTAGGTTTATTTCTGCATTTCTTTTTATCTGGGATAAGTAGATATAATGTGAATAAGATCTAATTACATTTATAAATAACATTAAAATAAATCTTATAAAGCCATTTGCCTTTTAATGTTCGATTACCTTTGAGTATTATTTAATAAAAATCTATCATAGTTGAAATTTATAAATATCTATTCTCTCCCAATGATTATTATTATCGAATATAGACATGTTTACAATGAATATAAGAAATGTTTCCAAGATGATAATGAAGAATCTGTCACTTTCACTTGTTTGTAGTTATTCATCCTTCACTAACAAAAACAGACATTTCAAAATTATATAATATCGAATTGATAAATTTTTTTAAATATAAATTCAATTAAATTTAAAATTACTAAACTATTAATTGAATTCATAATACTAAATATTTTTCAAAAGCAATATTATTATATAATAGATGAGATTATTTATCAAATAAATAATTAAATATTGTCATTTGATATGAGTTTCATACAAAATGAATTTAATATAAATATGACACGTTTCTATTCTCTTCATTTTTCAAATAATCAACAAAGATGATTGAATTAATCTTTTACTAAATTTTTTCTCTATAAATAAATATAATATGTATAATGATATTATATTTTATTGAACTTCATCAATTTTATTTGGTAAAAGAAAAAAAAAGTAGACAGCGCGCATGTGGACAATATTTATGATAAAACTAAGAGCAAGGAAAAAAAAAAGGAAAAATGGGACCAGTCAATCAGTCAGCAATATCCCGCACTAATAACAGACAATGAAACAAAAAAAAAGAAGAAAGAAGAAAAGCAAGCAGCCAAATTGAAATAACAGAAATTGTTGCGTTAGACTGAAGAAGAGAGAACAAAAAAAAGCGAGAAATTCAAACTATTCTGCCACATAGAACAAAATCAAATAAGATAATAAATCATTGTATTAAACTACTTAAGATATAAAGACAGACAAACAAAAAAAAAAGAATGAAAGGAGAAACGAGAAGAAGCATACTGAAAAAAAAACGCAAGAGAAAAGAAAAAAAAAAGATAAAAGAATGGATTGTTTTTTTATTTTTTTTTTTTAATTTTGCTTTTTTTTATGATGATTATCATTATATTAGAAAACAATTTCATCCTTATTTACAAAGAAAAAGAATTTTAAATTTAAATCTTCTCTACAAATATTGTTAAATAAATAGAGAAAAGATAAATGTTCAATATTAAAAATGAATATCGTGGCTTTAAATAATCAATTGCTCTTCTTCATTAATAGATATATATATATATATGTTTTTTTTTTCTTTTCTTGTCATATTATTATTTCTAAAAAATAAAGAAAAAATTATTTTTTTTATTTTTTTGTATTCATCATTTATTTTCATGCAAAGATTTTGACGCATACATGCCAATGAAAGAAAAAAAAATAAGAATACAATAGGCAATTGAAGCAAATGCTCCCCTCAAGATTATTGAACAAAAAAAAAACAAAAAAAAAAATAAGAATTATTTCCCTGTTCATAAAATTTCACTTACACTACTCAGGCCAATCAGTATTACTAAAGAATAATAAAAATCTATTGTTCACGATTCTTTAGATAATTTCATAAATTAAGTTTATGCCGATTTGTTTGTTCTTTTAGATATAAAAAAAAAGTAAATTTCAAACTTACTAAGGTGATGTGCGTGTTGTTTCTGGACCAAAGACAATTTTTTGTGAATGTGATGCTCTTTCTTCTCCTTGTTCATTAAATAATTTTGTTTCACATTCAGTACCCATACCCCATGAATCAAGTTTATCATTAACAACTTGAAATGGTGGACGATGATGTGCATTTTGTGCTGTACGAGCAAATATTTTTAATTCATTACCATGTTTCATTATTAAACCATATGGAATTGTATAAGATAAATCTTGTGAACCATCAACACGTCGTTTTACTGTCCAATTTGATACATCAACATCTTTATCATTGGAACTATTTTCAAGTGTTATACATTTACCATCAGGTGCACAATCTTCTACAATAAAACAAAAAAAAAAAATTTTTTTTTTAAAGATACAAAAAAAATTAAATTTAATACGTACTGATAGCAATAGGACCTTTTTTTATTTTTTTATTAAAAACTTTTCCAAGTTCACTACCAAATGATGGTGGTGCTGGTTCAACTGGTAAAATTTGTTCAACTGGTTGTTGTGTTAATCGATTTGTTTCACTATCTAATAATCGTCTATAAACATTTATTTCTGATTCAAGTGTTATATTGCTAAAAAAAAGAAAAGAAAAGAAAATTTTAACAAATATTTTTTTTGTTTGTTTGTTAACAATTAACCTTCGTAAAATTGTATCAATTTCTGCTGTTAATTGTTGTATACGTTCTTGTGAAAGTACTAAATCTTTATTAATAGCATCATTAGCATCATTACGTTGATCACGTACATAATTAAATTCTTCTTCTAATTTTGTGAAACGTTCTTGTAATTCTTTATATTTTTCTTTTTCACTAATTAATAATTTTTGTGAATCATTTAAATCAAATTTTGCAGCTTTTATTTGTTCATTCATTTTAAGTAATTCATCTTGTCGTGATTGTAGTGGTGCAAGTTTTTTAGCATCATTTTGAATTTCTTCTATTTTAATATTATAATATTCTTCCATTTCTTTACGTTGTGCCGCATGTAATGTTTCAAAATCTCGACGAATATCACGTATAGCTTTTTCTAATTCTTGTCGGTAGAATGTTTGTGTGTCAATACCATTTGTTGGTTTTAATTGTTCAAATTCACTAAAATCAATAAAGAAAAATACGAATAAATATTAAAAAAAATTTTTTAATATTTTATTTTATTATTTTTACTTAATTAAATGTGCATGAATATCATTAAGAAATGGAATTTCTTCACGAAGTGTTTGAACTTGTAAATCTAATTTAATTCTATCAATTGTTGCTTTATATGATTGGTCATTAAGTTGATCAATTTCATTAAGATAATCTTCACGTTGTTTAAGTAAAGTTTTTAATTGATCTTCAATTTGTTTATAAGATTTTTGTAAAGCAGATAATTCTGCACATGAATGTTCATATTCTAATTTTAATTGTTCACGTTTTTCAGCTTGTCGATCATTCCATGCTGTTTCATCATTAATTAATGAACGATAATTATCAATTGTATAATGTGAACGACGTAAACGTGTTTGTAAATCAGCCTCATCAATCATACTATCATTAACTTCTTGACGAAGACGATCAAGTGGAGCTGAATATTGAGATATAACTGATTGAGATGTTGAACCCCATGATTTTGCTATATCTTCAAGTTGACCGGTTAATTTTGCATTTTTATTTTCAAGAATTTTAACACGATCGAGATAACCTAAAAGAATAAAAAAAAATAAGATAATTAAAAAAAGAAATAAAAATTTTTACCTCGAAATCGATCATTTAATTCAGATAATTCTTGTTTTTCACGTTGATGTTGAACGCGTAAATTATCAGTACCTTGGGCAATTGATGATTGTGCTAATGAATAAGATGAATTATAACCTGTTTCATTTTGATCATATCGTTCTATACCTGATGGTGATACATCTCGAAAATTTGTACGATTACGTGTACTTGATTGAGTTAAAATTGAACGTGTCGTTTTTTGCACTGATTCACCACCGACACCGGAAGACATTGGACTATGTGTTGTTACAGAATTAGTTGATGATGGAAGAACACTTGTATTGTTTACAACAGGAAAAGAAATTGAATTATTTAATGATGAACTATCAGCAACAATATTCGTTGATGTATCAATTTGTGACACTCCAGATGATAATGATGTTGACTGAAATAATAATGAAAGAAAAAAAAATACATCTGTATATATATATATATTGATTGATTGATTGAGTAAAATTAAAAAATGTTATGATGATGACGAGACGCGACGCCTTAAAAGTTGCGTCGTCATCATTCATGTATGAACAACAAGAACATATGTTCAAAACGGTAATAGACTTATAATTGATATTTTTTTTTACATATATATATATATATACACGGATGAGAAGAAAGAACAGTTAAAACTATAAATCTCTTCATCATTGTTCGAATAGTCTCTTCATGTATACATTTATATAAAAGTGCAATAGATGAGAGAAACAAAATGTGAAATGAGAAAATGACAAAAGCGACTGGTGAATATTAATGTATATATGGCACCAACAACAGAAATAAACTATCGAAGAATGACAAATATGCCAGTGATCATGCAAAAACCACAAAAAAAAGAGAAATTGACACCTGAGCACATTTAATATCATCTTTGATCCCTAATTCAATACCAACCTACACTGTCCTAACAACAACAACAACAACAAAAACAACAACAACAGGAAAAATAGAAGGATTCTAAAGTTAAACATTCATTTGTATTTCTCCTTCTCATTATATCCGATTGGCATCATCTTGCATTGTTTTTTCTTATCTCTATAATTATCAAGATTGTTGTCTCTGATATTTTTTTTCTTCTATCTATTTATCGATCGATGTCTGTTTCTATGTCTAATTGTTTGACATCCTACATCTATCAAACAAACCCTCAAGCACAGGTGATTTGCTATGCGTATAATGGACAAAGACCTTTGGTTTATTTTTCTCGTTTGCAAACATACATACACATATGGAAATGATGATGTTGATAGTAATAGACAATTATTACTCAAATCAGAAGCCTACAAGTACCTAATAACACGAAATGTTAGACATACACACTCGTTACTAGCACCAGATGAGCAATCGATGCTGCGTTTTTTTCTCATCACACTCAGTATATGTGAACAACAAACTCTTTTCCGGCATATAAGAGGAAAAAAAATTTATCGTAAGAGGAGGAGACGAGAGAGAGAGAGAGAAAAACGAAGAAAAAAAAGCATTAAGAAAGCAAAGTCAAATACGCAGAACATGCTTCGAAGTGACGATGACGAGTAAAAGACGAGAGGATTATCATTAGGCGTCGCTTCCGCTAAGCTCGCATGCAAATAATTGTGTGTATGGATGATGCATAATAAAAATAAGATTGAAAGTTGAAACCCACTTTCTTTTTCTTCTTCTTCTTTTTATACTTCCAAAAAAAAAAGTAAAATAGGAGCAACAAGGTTAAAAAATTAATCTCCTACGTGTTTCGATACATGATATGGCATTTTTGCTTTAATCAAAACAAAAATGTTATATTTACAATAGGGAAAGAATTTCACATAATCTACCTGGCTATTATCATTTAGTTCTATTTTTGGTTATTCTTTGTTCTCGTCTTATTCTTCTTCTTCTTCTTCTTCTTCGTCATATGTTGATAGTGGAACATAAGGACAAAATAATGATGAAAAATTCTTCAAAACATTTATATCAATATGATATGTATTTGTCATTATTTTTTGGCTAATTTATTCTAATATTCTATTCTTATATGTTAAACAATGTTTTATTCTCTTGATTATATTTTATGTCCAAGAAAAAATAGAAATGAAAATGAGAACATTGTTATTATGCGGTTTAATTTCAATCATTGATTGAAATATATATAGTATGTTTCCTATTACAATCAAAATGTATAGTAACAACTTATAATATTCCTATACTTCTATTCTTTCTCTTCTTTTCATCTATTATTATTTCCAAGGATAGTTATCATAAAGTAACATAGAAAAAAAAATCTATCACTGTAACGGTTGCATGTTTATTGACAGGAAATCGTTAGCTGAAACTACATATGAGTATATTTTTTAGTATATGAATGACGATTTTTTCTTTTTTTTTTTTGTTTCTACAACGTTAATCATATTGACATATAGATGTGAATTTGCAAAAAAAAATAATATATAACTAATGGAATTCAACAATGAATTCATCTGAGATATTATCTACTCAACATATAATTAATTATTAAAAAAAGAAGAAAAATTACCTGAATGCTGTTGTTCGTTCATCTTCATTTTTAACAAAATGATAAAGAAAGAAGTATTCGTTATCCTGTTCGTTTCAAACTAATTGAATGAGATCTATTTGATTTAGTGTTATATAGATGTAGATGGTCTGTCTGTCTATTCATTTTCGTCTGACGGATGATCCTTATGAAAACATCTATACTATATATTCAACCGCCCATCAATTTTTTCGTTCATTGTCTCTCTTACTCATTAAATCGGGTCATTTTGATCCTTTTTTTGTTTTAGAATACAATAATGTTATATTTAACTTTAACTACGTAATACTATCAAAAAACAAAATAACATATAGAAAAAAAGAATAAAGTTGTTAGATAATAGAAAATAGACAGTTTCTGTTGAAGAATACTTGAAAAATAAACAATATAAAATCTGTTTTTGAGAACTCTAGAAAATAATTTTTTCTAGCCTGCTCACCTATTCTACTTGTCGTTGTGTTAATATCGTTCGTCTGTTAATTGAAAGTAGACAATATTCTCGTTGTCGTTTTCTTTGCTCTTGTTTATTTTCTTTAGAAGACACTGTCAAGGTGAAGTCTTGTTACTCACACTTTTGTTTTATATCAAACTTCCTTTGTGTCAATAAGAGAAATAAAGAGAGAAAGAAAATATGAAGATGAAGAAGAGAAGTGAAAGTATGTGGTTTATAGTAGTAAAAAAATACCTGCAAAACCACAACATATAGATAAACCAAAAAAAGAAATATCAACTAATTCTTTTTGTTATTTAACAAAAGAAAATATCTGTCTGTGTTTTGCATATTCCATTCTACGTTTATATACAACAGTCAAAGGCTAATACTCTCAGTTTTTTTTTTCTGTGTACATCTTTTGCTCTTTTTTAATGTATAATTCTGCGACATCTCTTCTCTGTTTGTTCAGATGTGCGAAAAATCAAAGACAAATGTCGTCTCTCTATAGAAGATTATATTCTATTATGTAGGTGTTTGTATATGTATATATTTCCAGGACGCCCAATTGTGTGCATTCTAACTGTCTGTCTGAGAAACAAATATCTCGTTAAATAGAGCAAAGAGTTTGTGCACCTGCTAGAATCATATGATAGACAAATAGAAGGTAGTGATGTTAGTAACAAATAAATATCTATTTTTCTCTTCTTGTTGTGTTCTTTCTGTCTATTGATAATAGTGGCAACCTCGATCGAGGATCAAACCGAGAGTTAATTACATATAAAATAGTATACAAGTATAAAACGTTTGTGTAAATATATGAAAGAGAAAAAAAAATGAGAGTAGCATCATTGTTTAGAAGGTCGTTCAAAAAAATAAAATATGACCGACTGTTGTTGCTTCGATTTCCTGTTATGAAACTCACTGTCGACGACGGCACGTTTGTGTCTATACAGCTTGAGTTTCAAATAGTAACTATAACAGAAAAATGCTTATCAGCAACGCTCGTTCTTTCATTTACACACAATTGCGTATGTCACCATTCTATTCTTTGTGTACGAGCTTTTTTTTTAATAGGCAAGCTTTCAATTTTTCTTTTTTACTTGCTCATCTCGCAATGATCAGTATCATTGTTTCATACAACGGTCTCTTCAATTTAAAATTGGCCTTTAAAAACGAGTAGCTCATCATTCTCATTCATATATATATATCTCCAACCATATCCTATCATATCATATCGTTCACCATCATCAATGTGCTTCGTTAACTAATCAGTCAAGAGTGACATTTTGATAATACGTACTTTTCAAAAAAAAAAAATCTCTATATATTTTTATATCAATTCATTCTGATATCTATAATATCTTCTAAAATTTTAATTTTATTCATATTTCAAACATTTTCTTATTGATAATGAATAATATTCTTCTATATATACTTTTAAAAATTTTTCATCATTAAAATTTATTTTTCAATATGCTTCATTAAAATGAAAAAGAAAAAAATAATATTGATTTTGTACACTTTAAATATATATGTATGTGTCCTCCAACCATCATCCGTTTTTCACGCATCAATACACAGTAGGTCGAAGGCAATTCTTTCGGTCACTAAATCATGTCGGTCTACGCCTACTCATTTTTATGCTCTTGTCTATTGCTAAAAGCAATCTATCATTTAATAATTCAACTTTAAACAATAATTTTTTTTTAAATATACAAAACGAATAAATTTCTTATAATTTTGGTAGTTTTTCTTATTGAAATTATGTTGTCGATCACATATTTAAAAAAAAAGAAAAGTTTACGCAATAACATCATCAACATCATCATCATCACTACTACTACTACTACTACTACTACCGCCCTTCTTACTTATACAAAAGCACGCAATATATGTATACAGAAAGGGGCATGATCGTGTGCGTACTGAGTGACATGTATAGATCATCATCACATTCTATATATGTACACGTTCTCACTCTTTCGTTCATCATAAATCTCATTAAAAATGCGTGAGAACTGAAATATATGTATATATAAAAAAAGAAAAAGAAAGAACGAATAAAAATAGAATTGTACAATAAACATGTTCAATCTATATATGTAGGTATAAAAGAAAAGAAGGAGGAATTGAAGATTTAGTATAAATATATCAAGAATCTCCTGTTGACTTAAGTCGGCAACATAGTATAAGAAGAAAAGAAGAAGCAAACTATTGCATTGATTAGACCCTGCGAACATGAAGACTAAAAAACAACAATGGAAGCCTTTTTTTTCATATAAAAGGAGAGAAAGAGAAGACATTCAAGTTTTAATTAACAGAGACGATCATCAGTGAGAAAAAAATATGACATAACAAGCCATATTTGATTACACATATAACTACTACTAAAAAAAAAAAGAGAATGATTGATCAATAGTAGTGATCACTGACGTTTTGGACATCTCTATTCACATAAGATTAGCGTCCACTTATGATATACCATAAGCATTAACGCGTACAATTTACAAAGTGAAGAAAAAAAGAAAGCTGAAGACTACTTATAAGCACTTTTATTCTTAAGAATAATACTTTATGCGCCTGTGGCATGTCAATTTATATGCAAAAACGCGTCAATCATTTTTTCTTCATCACTTATATTTAATATGATGAACAAGAAAAGTAAATCATTCGTATGAAAAGATAAAATTCATTGAAGCTGAACCAGAATATATTAGTAAATAATGATAGGTTAAAACAAAATAAAAAAAAAAAGAAATTACTTACATTTTCTGGAGGATTTATTGGTTGAGCAGGACTTCGTAAACGTGGTACAAGAACTGTTTGTTCAAGATCATGAGAAGAATTTGTTTGAAATGTATTGATTAATTTTGATATACCTGTTGAACTTCTACGTTGTTCTGTTTCACTTGTTAATAAACCATTATTAGAAATTTTATTAGATGGTGATGGAGTTTTTTTTTTTGTTAAATTTGATTCAATACGTATTTCAAGTGGTTCAACAATTGGTTTCATATTAAATTCATTAACATGTGATACAGGAGAATTTTGTTGACTTTTTGATGGTGATTCTCTTGGTGTTGGACGTTTTGTTGTAATTAATGGTGGTGATGAACGTTTTTTAAATGTATCATTAACATTTGTTGGACTATGTTGTTGTGATGATGTTGGTGATACACGTTTATTACGTGTAGAATTAAGTGTATTTGATTTTTTTCCATTTATATTTGTTATATGATCATCAATATTTATTGTATCATCTTGTGATGATGTTTTATCAATTTTAAGTAAATTTTGTATTTGTTTTTTTAATGATGGACGTTTAGATTTATTTTTTGTTGTTGTTGTTGCTGTTGATTTTAATTCACTTGTTTGTTGATTATCAATACTATCTGTTGTTGATGATGATGATGGAGATATTTGTTGTTCACGTTTAATATTTTGTTTATTATTATTATCATTTGATGACATATTTGTTGATGAAGATTTTTTTTGATGACCATTTTTTGTTGTTTGTTTTTTAAGTATTGATTGTTCATTATTAGCAGCAGCTTCAAATACTTTAACACGATCTGTAACACGTTTTTCTTCTGGTATAATAACACCACTTGTTGGACTTGATTGACGTTGTTGATTTGTTTCAAGAAGACGTGCATTTGATATTATTGATGATGACGTTATACCACTTGTTGAACTTGATTCGTCATCATGAATTGTTTTTTCTGTTTCAGCACCACTATTTGTAGCATTTGTCATTTCAGATGATAAACCACTATCAATACCATTATTTATATCATTTTCATTATGCATTGAGATATTTTCATCTTGTTTAGTACCTTGTTCATCTGATGATGATACAGTTGGTGTTTCTAATAATGATGATGTTGGTAATAGTGGAGGATTCATATCAATATTTGATGGTATTTCATATATATGATCATTTAATTTTGTTTGAGGATGAGAATGAATATGACCATTTGTTGTTGATATTGTTTCATGATCATTTTCATTACCTATTTTAAGTTTAAGAGATTTCGATGGAGAATGATTTCCATTTTCATGTATAATTCCATTGGATTGATTATTTATTTCAATAGATGTTGGTTTTATAACTAATGTATCAGTTTGATATGTATCATCAGACATATTGGCTTGTGTACTTGTTAGACCGGTAACTAAAGCACCGACTGTAGAATATAAATCTGTTTGTGGTTGCTTAGATATATTATTGTTGTTATTATTCTGATTTTTATTATTTGACGAGCGACGTTCACGTTTTGTATGTACCTTGAAATGAAATAGATTCGATTAGAAAAAAAAACTCATTTTTTTGTTCAGGGAAGAAAAAAAAATTCAATCAATAAAATATTTAAAAAAAATCTAACGAAGAGAATTTCTTTTTTCCTAACACTTGTGTCCCTTGCTGATAGCCACTTACTTCTCGTTTTCTTTTTTTTTCGTTAATAATGCACAGCTAACACTCTGTCTGACTGACCATCTCTCTTCATCTCTTATTCTCTTTCTTCTATGTCCTCGAGAGACAGAGAAGAAAAAAAAAATGAGAGAACATTCTCTTTGTGTTCTTTATATATGTTAAATCTTTCATCAAATTGTACTAATGTATGTATGAGTATGAGACACAGAGGGTGAGAGAGAGAGAGAGAAAAATAGAGAATAGAATGTTCAAATATGAAAAAAAAAAAATAATTCTTCGATTTTCTTTTGATACAGATGATTCTGATTACGTTGAAAAGGTTTACTTTTATTCTCATTATCATCTTTAATGATGTAAAGAAATGTTAGCGATGGCGAGTTCTATTTACATTCGTTTGTTGTACAAGCAAATCGGAGAAGAAACGAGAATGTACTTTTTCCTATTCTTTCTTCTCGATAAGCAAGTGTTGAAGACAACTAGTAGTTACTAGACTAAACTGCCCACTTCTCTATCGAGACATATATGACAACGTTTATTTATGGATAAGTGAACAATTGAGAGTAGTCAATCTACCCATAAATAATAATAAAAAAAGGGAGAGAGAGAGAGAAAATAAACCAAATCAATAAAATAACTTACGACTTTGCTCTTATGCATGATGTTTGATATTTCAGTACCTTTTTTTTTTATTTTAACTTGAAATGACTGTTAATGTTGAATTGAAATAAAGAAAAAAATAATAATAATAGTGTGTGTATATGTATATATATATATATATATATATATTTAAATGTAAGTTCACTTTCTTCCTTCCACTAGATCACTCGACTTATAAAAAGGATATGTGACGTGACAAGCGGTCAAGAATTTAGTCAACAGAAAGTGTGGATGTGTGTATATATATACATATATATGTATATATAAAAGAAAGAAGGAGAAAGAAATACGATCGATTCACAAAATGGAGGAATTATATGAAATCTTCAACTATCAGAGTAACTATAAGGAATATACACACATACGTATACACACACTGGTTCAATAATGTCTTTGCCGTTCTCGTATTTGATATCAATGAATAACCCTATCACACATCAATGAACAGCAAAAATGAGGGAGAAAAAGATTCGGTGAACGATGACGATGAAAGATTTATCATTACCGGATGTATATATGCGCTTTTTTTTTTCTTTTTGACTCGACATTCATTTTTTTTCTCTTACTCTTTATCATTTTAAACGAATAGACACGAGCAAAAGAATGTAGGTATGGTTTTCGTTATCTATTTAACATGTCTAAATATCATACATATATCATACATATATATATATATATATATATATATGTATATATATTCGATTATGTGAGACAAAATCCGGGTGATGAATAAAAGATATCATTATCATCCTTTTATATAAATTATAAACCAATCATAAATCTGTCAAAAATATCGATTTCCAATTAGTAATTTTTATATTCATAAGTAATCATTGTAATTCAATGTGATCAGGCACATTTACAGATATACAATGGATAATAAAATATAGACAAATTGAACTTTAAAATATTTTTTGTGTTTTGAATTTTAAATAGATACAGATATAGTTTTATTAATAAATATTGTAATATTTATTATTAAGATTTTTATTTTTATTTTTCTATCATTTGGAAGATAAATGATAGACATATGGAAAGATATTTGTACATAGACGTTACCTACTGTGACAAGAGAACGTGTTCTTTCACTTTTCTAATCAGCAAATAATGTTCTATTGACATCAACAGCAACAATACAAATATGATCTTTCTTCTTCAGTTCAATTTATTCATTCAGTAAATCGATGATGAATGGTATTTATTCTTTCTTTCTTTCGTTTTTTTTTTTTCTATTTTATTTGATTGCTGACTGTCGATCAACAATTATGTTGTTGCCTTTAATTGACTATAGTCGATCATCAATCTTTTTTTTACTCAAACGATTCATCAGTTATTCTAGACAAGAGGAAGCCATTTTTCAAAAGAAGAACATACAAAGAAAATAATGCCTATACATATGTTCTCATCTTAATATGGTTCTTAAAGTTTAAGTGCTATGACGCGCCTCTCCCCCATAGCGATAATTCATTGCTATTTTGTATCGAAAATTTAATCTATTGTTTTCATTTCATCAACGTGTCATAAATTTTATTTTTGTTTTGTTATTTTGTCTATGTGTATATTCTCTTTGTTTTGAATTTTTTTTACATATGAAAAATAAAATAATAGATATGAATGATATTGAATCATTAACAAATATTAATCAATCATTTAATGATAATATTCGATATCGAGAATATGAAAATGAAATAAAAAAATCTTGGATAAATACATTAAAAAATATATCAAAATTTATTTTAATTTGTTTAATTATTTTTCCAATGTTATTTATTCTAATTGGAATAATTTATAAAAATTCATGTTTTGTAAAACCTAATATACCATTATATTTAATTATATTTGGAATTTTAATTCTTATTAATCTTTTCATTTATACAATTATTGGAACAACATTTCTTACATGTAAAAGTTTTTTTTTTATTAGATAAATAAATTATTTATTTTATTTTTTTTGTTATGATTATCTGATTTAGTAATTCGACATACACGATTATTTTCATTAGAAAAAGGAATCGAAGTATTTATTGGAATGTTATTTGGAATTATTTTTGGTATTATTATATTTATTTGGTGGATTACTGGAACTGTAAGTTTATTTTTTTTATTATTTTTTTTATTTAAATAAATAAGAAAATATTATTTTAGATATGGTGGATAAAATTAACATTAAGTATTAAATCTTATTTAAAATATCCAAATTTATTAAATTCTTGTCATCCTGTTGTCTATTGGACAGCATTAGTAGCTAATATCTTTGGTTTAATCGGATTTATTGTTCAAATTTGCATTGCAATTGCCGATGATATGACAGCAAGTAAACAATCATCGAAAGTTCGTGGTTAAAATGTGAGAAAAGAAAAAGACAATGTTAACATTTATTTATATTTATCTAATCCAGTTTCTTTTTTTTACTTCATTTCGATTAAATTATGCGCATATGTTTTCTTTTATACTTTTATAATAAAGATATTCAATAGTTTATAAAAATAAAAATTTATTTTAAAAAAAACATATTAAATTATTCATTAGATTTTTTTCATTTCAATTTTATATGTATCAATACAACCAAAACCTTGAATTATTATATAATTTTCATAAACATGTACAGTTGCAAAAGCATTTGTATTCAATTCACATTCAACAATAGCATGTAATGTTAAATGATGAATATTTTTTTCATCATAAAAATATGCACCTTCATGAGAATGTCCAGCTATATAAGCAAGAACAATATCATTATATTCCCATAGAATATTTAAAACATCTTCATAATTCCATAATAAAGCAAGTCCATCACATGCATTTGGATGAGTTGGAATATGACCTTAAAAAGAAAAAATAATTCAATAATTTATTCTTAGATAATCAATATATTCATAAGGATATTTTATGATATCAAATTTTATATGAATATATATCAGATGCACAATGTTTAAATACTATGTAAACAGTTTGATTTGATCAAGGTGAGAATATATTTGTATTGAATTAAGTTCATATTGTTATTTACTCGAGAGAAAAAGAAAATGTAAATCTTTCTTTAAGTTTTCAAGGATCTTTATTTCTCTTTTGTAAAAATTCAATATGATTTTATATTGAAAATTTCTTTTACCTATAATAATAACATTTTCATGAAGACTTTTTGATTTAATTAATTGTTGTTTTAACCAATAAAGTTGTTTTTGTGTTAATCCACCATTTAATTCTATAAATCGTTCTTCATAACCATCTAATCCAGTTGGATCATTAATATTATCATTTTTATTATATTTTCTTAATAAATTTAATGCTTCAATATAAATATCATTAGTTTTCTCGATACCTAATAAAGTTAAATCATATGTATCAATTGCAATAATACGTAAATTTGAACAAACTTCAATTGTTCCATAATGACCAAATGAATTATATTCATTTCTATTAAATGAACATAATGGTCCATTAAATAAATCATTTTTTGTAAAATTATATAATTCATGATTTCCCCATATATGATAAATTAATGGAATATTTTCAAATTGTTTAAGAATAGTTTTTAAATCATTTATTGATGTTTTATTTGTTTGACATAAACCATCAATAATATCACCAAGTTGAATTATAAATGATATATTATTTTTATTATTTAACCAATAATTACATGCTTGTTTAACTAATTTTAAAGAATTTCGATAGTGTCTTATAAATGTTTTAGAATAATTCCATCGATCATCATTATCTGTATAATGTATATCTGTTATTAAACCAAATGATCTAATTGGTTTTAATATATCATTTTTATTTAATAGATATTCTTCATTGATGACTATAGAAGTCATCTAAAATATTGTTTTTTTAGTTTATTTCATCATTCAATTTTTATTTGTAAAGAGAAAAATACATATAAACTTTATTTATATGAATAAAAAACTATGCATAACGATGTTTAATTTTATATTATAAATATACAATAAGAATGAGATAAAATCTCAAAAATGAAAACGAAAGAAATGTATGATTATAAGAGAATAATATTTGTTTGTTGTTTTGAATATAAATAATACATTAGTAATGTATTATTTTCGTAATATACACAATGGAGGAGATTCTATGGACAAGAAAAAAATAAAATAAAATGGTACAAGCTCTATTAGAAGAACTATGCAAAACAAAACAAAAAGAAAAAAGAAAGAAAGAAAAATAATTTGTATTCAAAACGGCGAAATGTTTCTTTTGTTTGTTTTTATTTTGTTCACATAAATGGATTATTTGAATTAAATGATGATTGAACAATTGTATTATTGCTATTAAATGATGAAGGAATGAGTGGTGGAGGTAATGTTGAACCAGGAGGTGTAAATGAAACATTATTTGACGATGTTAATTGATCAAGTGTTGGGGCTTTTGTAGTATTAGAAAATGGATTTTGAACACGAGATGGATTTGAACCAAATGGATTTGTATCTAAAGAGTTTTAATAAATAAATATAACAAATCGTTTGTTTTTGTTTACTTTTATTATCTGTAACAAGTTGATCAAGATTAACTAGATTATTAAATTTATCACCAAGAAAACTTTCTGGCGTTTTACGAGAAGCAGATATTGTTGATGATGATGATAAATTTGTATTCATTGAATTTGAATCATTTCCACTAGATATTGTTGGATAAAGTAAATTTCCATTATTATTATTATTATTCATTGGTAAATTTGTATATAATGGAGAAATTGAATTTGAATTACCAGAAGAATTTGTCATATTCCAAGGATTTGATGATGCATGCTGTTGATCATATGATGTTGATATATCTATGAATAAAAAAAGAATATGTTTTCAATTGAAAATTAAAAACAAAATAAATTTTACTTGTACTTGCTCCAAAAAAATCACTTAATTCATTATCAATTGTATTTGTAGTCTTTGGTGGTGAAGTTGGTGGTGCTGGTCGAGAATTATTTGCATCAACACCCCAAGGATCTGATATATTAATTGAAAGACCAGTATCATTATTGGTCGTTGTATGATTATTTCCAGACCATGGATTTATTTGTGAAGTTGTTCCTGATTGCCAACTAGGTATTGTTGAAGGTTGCCATGGATCATTTGATATTATATTAGCAGAAGTACGACCATTTGATTCTATTGTCCATGGATCATCTATGATGAGAAACAAATAGATTCAAATTTATTAATTTATTTTATTTATTTTTATTTTAAGGAAATCAATTCAACCAAAGCAGTAAAAAAAAATAATAAAATCTATTTAGTAATCTCATATAGATATTTTTCTTTTACTTATTTTATTTTGTTGTTGCTGTTCTATAATGACATTATAATATTTATCAGACGAATCTAATAAATAAGATGATGGAGTCGATGAAATATCTTTTAATAATTATTAAAATGTATTAGATTAATAAATATTTAGATATTCATGAAAAAATAAAATAAAAGAAAAGAAAAGAAAAAATTATTTTTACTTGTAGCAGTTGTAAATCCAAGATGAGTTGATGGTCGATTATTTATTGAATTCCAATTAACATTTGATGCTGTTGTTGATGATAAATGTGGAATATTATCTTGATGAGTATCAAAAAGTGTTGAATCAAGACGTTGAGAATTTGCATTGAAATCGAATAACTATAAATAAATATATTAGAAATAAAATATTTATTTTATACTTTAGTTTTACTTGCGAATTATTTGGTTCATATGATGATGCTTCATTAACTGATCGTTCTAAAGCTATTTTAAGTTTTAAATCATCATTTCGACGTCGACGTTCTTCATCTTCCGCCTACGAAAATTAAAAATAAAAATAAAAAATATTTAATTTATATTTTATATTAAAACTAACTTCACGTTGTGATTCTGCTAATGCAATTTGCATTTGTAATTGTTCTTCTTCTTGACTTGATGGTTGAACAAATTCTCTTCCACCAGCTGCATGAAGACTATCATTATATGATGTTGAACGATTTGCAGATGGATATTGATTTGATAAATATGATGTTCCACCATATGGATCACTACCTTCAATACTATTACGTCTCATTGATGATGTTGTTGTTGTACGTCCATATGTAACAGATCCATTTGAATCCATTCCCATAGCTTGTCGTACATAACGTTGACGAGCTTCTTGTGCTTTTCGACGTTCATTACGTAAACGTTCATCATCTTTTAATAAACTAACAAGTTGTTTAGCTTTTTCACGTACATTATAACCTTGATCTTTTTGTTCTTCGACATATTGAAAATCTTTTAATGTTTGAATAGCAAATATATTTTCTTTACATTGTTGACTAACACGTTCATTACCATATTTTATTAAATGATCAAGTAATACAAGAGATTTATAAACATGGCGCCAATTTTTACCATGATCATTTAAACGTTTCCAAATAACTATAAAAAAAAATATTATACTAGAATTTATTTAATTAATATTATATGAGATTAAATAATTTTAAGAATTATACTATTCCTTAAGAAATCTTAGGAAAAAAAAGAAATTAATTAATTAAATGAATCAAAATATATGCAAAAATAATTTATAACTAGTCTTATTTGTGATGATCTGTTTCAGACAGAAGAATATCTGGATTCTATAAAAATATTGTCATTTATAAACATTTTTTTAATAATATAAAATAAAGATATAATTAATAACGTACTTGGCATAATTTCTGCATAAGCAACAACATTATCTGTTAAATCAGCTATTTCATGCATAAGTGCTGGCGATGGTCCCCATGCATCATTTGATGTAGCCGATCGTACTTTACGTTGAGCATCAGTATAATTATAAATAACATTTCTAACACCTCGTGCAAGCATTGAATAATAATAAATATAAACTAAAGAAAATGCGTGTGTGTGTGTTTTTTTTTGAAAGAAAAGAAAAAATGATTTGATTGTTTTTCGTTTTAGTTAATATTCTAAAACAGAACAAAAAACTTAAGTTAAAGTGTGAATGTATTTGAGATTGACCAAGACAAAAGAAAAATCAATAAAATAAACGAATGACAAATGAAAATAACATGTAAAAGAAAAAGAAAAACAAATAGAAAACTATTGGAATCTAATCAAATGTTTAAACAAGTTTTTTAGCTTCAAAAAATCCTTTAAGATGACGCATTTGCCAAAATCCAGCTATAACAAGAATAAGTAATTGTGCAATTGACCACCATAATACACGTTGATTTGTTGATTCACTTGTAGCACGAAAACGTTCTTCACGATAACGTTGATAATTCTGTTCTTTACTTCTACAAAAAATAAAAAAGAAAAATAATAAAAAAATTTCAATAAAATAAAATTTAATCTCAACAAACATTTGTTCAACTTGATCTAATAATTGTCTTACACGTAATTGAAGTTCTGTTAATTTTTCTTTTGCACTTATTTGTTGATAATCAACTGCATGTTCACCAATATCAATATCAAGATGAACACGCTATAAAAAAAACAAAAAAAAAGAAATATTTCATCATTCTTCTTTTTATATATTAATTCTTTACTAATTGTTGTCCACCAAACCATGCTGTTGAATTTGAATATAAACAAATAACATGTTCACCTGGTATATGTGATGTAAAAGTAAAACGTCCTTCACTGGTATATAATTTTGATAAAACAATTTTTTCATCTGGATCTTTTACTTCAACATGCATACCAATACCAGGTGTTGATGGAAGATATGTATTAGATTGTGAATCAAATAATTCAACTTTATATTTACCAATAACTAATGTCTGATCAGGTATTTCTTCAATAAAACATTTACGCTCTGTTTCACGTATATGAAAATAAAGTGAATGTGTTGTTAGAATTAATTGGATAAGAATAAAGACGATAAATAACAATGATTGATTTCCCATGTTTAGATCTAAATAAAAAATGAGAAATTCACCCTTTTCTCTTGAGACAAAAAGAAAAAAACAGATGATTATTACTATTATTAAAAAAAAAATATACGACTTACTGCGTGTGCTGTAAAAATGTTTAAACCAATCAAAAGTTGGAAACACATCATCTGCATTAACGATCAAAGAATATATATATAACAAGGAGGCCATAGACCTGTCAATATGGACTAATCCAGAGTATATTTTATGGATAAAAGTATTTTAACTAGAGTTTTGTTTTTCATCTTTAACCGAGATTGTTAAGAAATAATTTATTGATTTTCGTTTTATTTTAGATTGATCATAATAAATGGCCATCGGCAAGAACAAGCGTTTAACTAAAGGTGGTAAAAAAGGTGGCAAAAAGAAAGTGTATGTAAAAATTTAAAAAAAAAATATTTTATTTTTATTTTAATAAAACTCTTTTATTTTTGTAATATTATTTAGTGCTGATCCATTTTCAAAAAAAGATTGGTATGATATCAAAGCACCAGCTAATTTTGATACACGTACTATTGGTCGAACACTCGTAACACGAACAACTGGAACAAGTTAATCATTTATTTTTTTTTAGTTTTATGTTTGTTTATTTTTATTTTTTTGTTATATAGAAATTGCTTCGGATGCTTTAAAAGGTCGAGTATTTGAAGCATCACTTGGTGATTTAATCAAACTTGATGATGAAGATAGTTATAGAAAATTTAAATTTATTTGTGAAGATGTACAAGGTCGTCATTGTTTAACTAATTTTCATGGTATGGATATTACTACAGATCGTCTTCGTATGCTTGTCAAAAAATGGCAGGTAAATAAAGATAAAAAACAAAAATAAAATAAAATAAAAAAATAATTCATAATAAATATTTAGACATTAATTGAAGCACAAGCTGATATTCGTACATCTGATGGATATCTTTTACGTGTATTTTGTATTGGTTTTACAATGAAAATGCGTGGACAAATCAGAAAAACATCTTATGCTCAACATACACAAGTTTATTTTAATTTTAATTTTATTTAAATATTATTGAAATAATTTTTTGTTTAGATCAAAGCTATTCGTAAGAAAATGGTTGAAATAATGACACGTGATATTGCTGGTAGCGAACTTAAAGAAGTTGTTAACAAACTGTATGTTATTGATTTTAATTATAAATAAAAAATAAAATTTGGCTTTTTTTTTTATGATTATTTTAGTATTCCAAATAGTATTGGTGTTGAAATAGAAAAAGTTTGTCGTGGTATTTATCCATTACAAAATGTTAATGTTCGAAAAGTCAAAGTACTTAAAAAACCAAAATTTGATGGTAAAATATCTTTGGTTTTTGTTTTCTTATTGATTAATTATTTACTTTTTAGTTGCTCGTCTTATGGAAATGCATGGTGAAAGTTACAGCAGCGTAACCGTCGATGAAAAAGGCCAACGAGTCGAACGAGCCGATGGTTATGAACCACCAGTGCAAAGTTCTGTTTAAAATATGATCAACAAAACAGAGTTTAATATCGATTTGTTCTTTGTCTGAACAAGAAAATATGAAAAAGAAAAAAAATTGTTAAAACTCTTGTTTTAGACCGTTAAGAATAAAAACAAAACAAATAATAAATATTATTTTTTTTGTTTCATCAGTTATTGAAAAGCATTGGTTGCATCTATCTAATAATACTGGTATAAACACGTTACAACAATAGGAGAATATTGATGAAAAATTAAGGAAGTGGTGATATAATGCAATGAAAATAGTCGTATGTAGTGTAAGAGTATTTCTTCTATTAAAAGTGCAGATAAATGTTATTGCTATCAATCGATTTTTACATAAAAGTCAAACTTTCAAACAAGTTCATGACTTTAAATATCATTTTCTATATAAAATATATTAATATAAGCCAGAATTCTAATTTATTCAATTCATAAAATTGTTCGAACCAGCAAAGAACATTTACTTTCGTGCTTTTTTTGCTCAGATTTTATTAATATGATCCTATCATCGTTTATATCTGTAAGTTTTCCCAACAGTATATATATATATATAATAACCATATTATGTTAACATTAACAGGAACAATAAAGTTTATAGATCTGTGTCGGACATTCGAATGAATAACAGAGAATTTTATTGTTAAAAAAGAAAACTCGATATTTTAGCACAAATAAATAAGTCTTCTATTAATTACAATTGGAATTTTATAAGTAAAATAGGTTTATTACATAAATTCTTCACAAAATCGAAGACATCTTGTCAGAAACATTCTTCAAAACTGAAGAAAGATATAGCATATCTTTCAAAAACATGATAGAGATATTCTCCTCTATCATCTTCCAATCGCCACTATGTGTGGTATCTAAAAGAGAATGAATAAACATAATTTCTGTATGTTTCTTGAGCAACAAATCTAGTTGAATGACTAATTAAAAACGATTGAATTAATGTGATTCAAATCGACAACTAACAATGAATATAATGGTAAGCTTTCCTCTCGACATCAGCATAGAAATATATGAATTCAATTGTTTCTTATAGAACAAAAATAGAATATTAATCTCTTATTTAATCATATGTTAGGCTACACAGTCTATTGTTTGATCATTATTATTGCATTTTATGAAATAAAATATGATATTTATTCTATTGTGTTGTGTAAAAAAAAGGAATTACTATGTAATAAAATAGCATTTATTCATGCCTGGTTGCAATAATTAAAAGAATACATTCAAAATACTTTTTGAATTGGAAACCGATTTTTATATAAACTCACGCTATTAATGAGCAAAAAAAATTGTTATTGATCAAAATCTTTATATATAATAATAATAATTCTATTTTTTGTTCAGATAAAAAAAAAGATTAGTAATTATAAATTTATTTTATTATCATTGTATAATTTCAATCAACTATATCTCTTATATATGATAAATTGTCAAAAGTTCAATCTTTATTCTTCATTGTTTTATATCATATAATCGATATATACATACAAGTGTGAACAATACACAAATGAAAGAAAGATTAGATAATTTTGTTTACTATTTGTCTATAGTAATCGGTCAAACACTTCATACTTTGCTCCACAAATTTTCGTTCATTATGAAATATGTCTGTCTAGGTAGTCTATTGTGGTTTACACTAAATACTAAACGCATATTTTCTATTTGACATGATTGATTGAGTTAAAAAATATTATTGTTAACAGGTATTACAAGTTACTTTTTCTTTTTTTTTTTTTCTAATGCAGTCGGATTACGATTTGTGTGCGTATACATATGTAGGTTGTCACGCATGTTTTTCTTCGATTTCCATTTCTTTTTTTTTTCTCTTTTTTTCCTTCATGATCATAGTTGTCGTCAATGTGTACACGAGGAGAATGATAAAAAACTTGTTGGAGCTTGTCGTCCTATGCACTTATGCCACGTTATGTATTCCAATAAAAAAAAACTCATTTCATCATGATGTTTTTTCTTTATTTAATGCTATATATATATATGTTTGCTTCTTTCTTTTCATTTTAAAATTTATAGATACATTTCAATTTTTTTTGGATTAAAAAAAAATCAAATAAATAATAATGTGTGGTAAGGTTACCTTGAAAGTGCACTTTTTTTGTTTTTGATTTATCTGATTATTACTAGGTATATTTGGTTATTTAAATTATTTGGTTAAACGTGATCGAAGATTTATAGCTGATATACTTATTAATGGTCTTCATCGTTTAGAATATCGTGGTTATGATTCGTCAGGTATTGCATTTGATGGTGATAATATTGAAGAAGCTAATAGTGATAAACGAGCTTGTATTGTTGTAAGACAAAAAGGAAAAGTTGAAGAACTTGAATATGCTGTTAAATGTAAATAATAAAAAATTTTATTTTTTTAATAAAGAAACAAAATTTTATTGATTTTGTTTTTCGAAATAATTAGCATTAGATAATATTAATTGGAATAATGAATTTACAACTCATGTTGGTATAGCACATACACGTTGGGCAACACATGGTGAACCAAATGCAGTTAATTCTCATCCACAACGTTCTGATGAACAAAATCAATTTGTTTGTGTTCATAATGGAATTATAACAAATTATAAAGATATTAAACAATACCTTGTAAATATTATTATTAATTCAAATAAATATAAATATTATTTAATTAATTTAGACAAATAAAGGTTATATATTTGAATCTGAAACTGATACGGAAGTTGTTATTAAATTAGTTAAATATCTTTATGATAAACATAAAAATGAAAATATTACTTTTCAAAAACTTATTGAAATGGCTTGTTCACAATTAGTAATTATCTACTTTGTTTTATGTATAAAAATATTTAAAATAAAATATTTTTAGGAAGGTGCTTTTGCATTATTATTTAAAAGTATACATTATCCAGGTGAATTATGTGCTACTCGGTAAGTTCGTTTTTTTTATTTATTAATAAAGAAATTTATTTTATAGTCGTGGAAGTCCAATGGTTATTGGTGTTAAATGTGCTGATCAATTAACTACAAATCATGTTCCAGTCATGTTTAGCAAAGGTAAATATTAATAGTGTTTAGTATTTTTTTTTTGATCCGATAGAAAAAAAGTTTATCTATGAATAAATCTAAAAATAAAATGAAATTAACTTAGATATTTCAACAAAATCTCGACATCCAAAAGGTAATTTGTTGCTTTGTTGTATTTTTATTCGTTAATAATCTGTTTATGCATAGTTAAAATATTTTCACAGCTTTGATAACTGTTTCCTTGCATGTTACTTTGCATTATCAATTTAATATGCTTCTTCATGTTTTTTTTCTATTTCAGTCGATTCAGAAACAACGGATAGTAGGTTTTATTTTTAAACAGTTAAAATAAAGAGATTAGATTTAGAATCTGCTGATAAATAATTTTTCGTAGAATTATTGAAAATTATTATTATAGCAAAAATATTCTTATAACTTTTAATGCATAAAGAAGAAAAAAAGATATATATTAATTTTTGCTTAAATGTATTTTCTCTTTGTTTTTCTTATAAGATTTTTGTATTAGATAATTTAATTTATACTGTTTATTTAGGTTTACGTGGTGTTTTTTCACCTTCATTATTGATTGCTGATCAAACAACAACAGATTTAGCAGTAACGGGAAATGATCGTAGTATTGAATATTATTTTGCATCGGATGCAAGGTATATTAATATTTTATTAATATAGTTTTATAGAAAAATCTTGTTTTCTTTCTGTTAATATTGTTTGAAAAAAATGAGCTAATAATCGTGTGTAGTTAAATGTCATTTGCTGTTTTTTCCTTGTAAGGATTGCATTAGACTACTTTACGACCCTTTTCAAAGTTTATTCGATTACTACTGAAAATTTTTCAGATATACTTTAGGCTAGGTTTCCGAAACAATTTTGAGCGCTCTCAAAAATGTTACTTCCGTTTTTTTAATGAAAAAAAATGCGTAGAGGCTCGGAGCTAAACTTGAAATGTTAGATTTCAAACTTCTATGAATCTGAATAAGAAGGTCGATAACGAAAACGACTGATTTTATCCTCGAAGAATACATTCAAGTATCTATGGTAAAAATTTCAGCTAGATCATCTAAGGTTAGAGGGTAGTCATAATGTATTCTGGTGTAATCCTATGAAAAAAGGAATCGTGATAAACATTTTAGCTTAATTTGTTGTATCCCCTCTGAGAACTAGAAATAGTCATAAGAGAAGAGGTTTCTCTTAAAAGACTTATTTATATGACTATCTAAATGATGACAATAGATCAATAATATTTTTATGAATCTAACGATTTTGCTGTTACGTCCTTTATTATTCTAAGAGAACTGAATATAAACATAATAGATTTATCTTTTGAGTCAATCAAAAGAAGCAGATTATTTTAATGAATCTAACAAAATTCTATAATAGAATTATGATACATTAATAACCGTTTCGATTGATATAAACCATGTTTGTTCAACGAAAATATCTGTTCCACGTAAAATCTTCCATCAAAATAACAGTTGCTTGCTCTAATATAAAAAAGAAAGTAACAGAATTTATCATGTTCTATAGATCTTGACAATATTTCGATATAGCATCGTAAATAAGCTTAATATTGAGTCTTGTGTATAATATTATAAAGCACACTAGAATATCATATTAAGATGCAAATCATCTAATCATCTACGGCATTAAACCTGTTAAAGTGATCGTAACTATGCAAAAAACAATAATTTTGGAATGCTTATACACTTTTTCTTCATAATTCTATTTCATATCGTGATATTCTAATGTATGTAATATGAAAAGATTCCACGTATTTTCAGGTAGAAACGAACGATTTAAGAACACGTTCCATAGTATTCGTCCGTTTGGAACACGTTTTTCAGCTGCTTGTCTGAAATTGGGCTATGATAGAATCCAGATGACAACTGTAGTTCGTTATTTATACATATGAAGTAATTTTACAAGAGAATGTTATCACATTAGTGATGTGACTTATAGTGAGAATTAGTGGTAGTTTTGAAAACTATTAAAAAATAAATAAGATAGCAGAAACATTTCTAATCATCAATTGAATTCCGACATTCATGCTAAGACATTATAATAACATTTACCTCTATTTCTCTAGCATAGGTTAGTCTCTATATTTATGCATTATCAATAAGGTTAATATAATTTTTAAATTCTTAAGAACAGGAACGGTTGAAATCATGTTTCTTCCAAACATTGAAGGTTAGCCCAGCCATTTAAAGAAGTCTTGTGCATTTAAATTAAAAAGGCACTCACCTGTTACTTTACTAGTTTATATATTTTCATTACTGATAAACGTGTATGATATATATGCACACCATAATAGTATCTATTAGTTCTTTTAAATAGATAATTAAAATAAATTAAACTGTTTTTCATCTTAGATAGACATAAAATTTATTTTAACATCTTTTCTCATATACAAATACAATGCATACTTATGTAACAAAATCTAAGTGGTGCACAATCGAAATAATTTTCTGATCTGATAAATATATAAAGGAAATAGTTTTCAACAAATTTGACTAATCTTTTAAGTATATCATGATCTCGTAATAGCATTATATAACAAAGATTAATAGATAATGAAGAAAATCTTGATTTCTATTGTAATGGAAGATAAAAATAACAAACTGACAGCTATCACGCAATACGAGACTCTTTTACATTGTTTGACAAATATAAATTCCGATACATAGTATTGGTGATATAGCACACAACTATTGAAAAAAAAAACAAAAATTTTTCCTTAATAAATTTTGAAAAATAAGACAATCTAAAACGAAGCTGAAATACGATAATCATTCAATTTTTATCTATGTCTTACATACAATTTTAATTATTGATATTTATTTTAGTGCTATAATTGAACATACCAATCAAGTTATATTTATGGAAGATGATGATCTTGCCGTTGTTCGTAATGGTGCATTAACTATTCATCGTACACAACATGAAGTATCAGGTCAATCAACAATTCGTGAAATAATTGAACTTAAAATTGAATTACAACAAATAATGAAAGGTAATGAAAATTGAATAATAATTTTTTTTTGTATGTTGAAAAATACAATATTCTTTTTTTTATTTTGTTTTATTAGGTAATTATAAATATTTTATGCAAAAAGAAATTTTTGAACAACCTGAGTCTGTTGTTAATACAATGCGTGGTCGTGTTAATTTTAATACAAAAAAAGTTGTACTTGGTGGTATTAAAGATTATATAAGTGAAATTCGTCGTTGTCGTCGTTTAATATTAATTGCATGTGG
>JAJEKB010020941.1:0-107937 GCA_022393335.1 Macrotrachela quadricornifera
CAATAATTATATCGATAAGAGAGTGTAGAAATGAATGATGGGCAAGACGTCACTCGATACCTAAGAGAAAAGAAAAGGGAATAATTATCTAACAAGCAACACGTATATATGCTTATCTCAAATAAACAAAGAAGATAAGAAATTAAAAATGCACTAATATTAATCTTCTTTATTACCGCGCATCATTTTCGTTTGCGAAATAGCTTTCGTGATGTGTAAACTTCTTGTGTAGGATCATTATATGAAGTCATTACATCTTTTCGAGATGTACAAGTAAATTCATCAGCTTTATCAAAATCCTTTCAGGATTTACGGTAAGCGGAACATGTTTAACTTGTCCAGATGATGATGAAAAGTTTTCAATTATGCTGGTAAGTCTTATGCATTTTACAATAGTTTTTAGCAGAATTGATCAAATTTACCGTGATTTTGAGACTAGAAAACGTAATATTTCACTTGCACTTTTCAAAGAAGATATTAAGTTCAAATCGTGTATTTCAACTACGTACACTGGTCTCCTACCAATAAATAGTGATAGTATGACTGAATATTTAAAATTTATTTTCGGAGAAAGTCGAGCCTCGACAGTGTTGAATTTCTGTAAAGTGGCTACAAGGTCCGCACTTTCTTCTAATAAAAGAACCCTCAATCAATCCAATGTACGGTTCTGAACAAGCTACTTCCAATCTCTTCCGTTGCTCTCTACAGTACTGAGTTTTTGGACGGCGATGTTGTCAGAAAAGATTTAATCTGAGTGGCAATTTTAGCTTTCTACTGGGATAGAACGAAAAAAGCTTGTCATCCGAGCTCCGTTGGAACTAAAATGTGAAATTCACATATTCAAAAAAGCGTAATTCTTTTGAAAACGTACCACAATTACATTGACTTTCTTCAAATTGAATGAAATTTTCGGAGTTTGTACAACTTGTAAACATAAGCATGGCTAAAGACTTAAAAAGTTTTAAAAACCATGCGAAGGTGTCCGAATAGGGGATACAATTTGGGATCTTCCAGCCAAAATTCGATTTCTAGAAATTCCCCATTTTAAATGATAGAAAGCTGAAATTTTTAAAATAGATACTATTCAATGAGATGATCATATTATGAAGCGGAATTTTTTGCCCGACGTTTTCTTTGTATCAAAAAACTAGTCACAAAAATTGACTTTTTTGGATTTTTGGAAGCTAAATTTCTCTGACAAGAAACAAGCTTTAGTTAACGATTTCATATACATTAGAACCATATTTGAAAATACTATTCAGTTATAAAACTTGGAAGAATTTTAGATGGAAGATAACTGCCAAGATACGTAGTCTAGGAGGCCAACTTTAATTTCGCCTTAATTTGAGGCCAGTCCACTGGAAAAATGTAAGATTCTGATGAGAAGAGCAATATATATTCAGTCTACTTACATAGAAGTAACAAATAAATGATATTTTAACAGTGCTCCGACGTTTTTAGAATCGACTGATTTTTTAGTGGTATTTCTGCAGCGATATTTATAGAATTTTCAAACTCATTGGATATTGACGGGAGCATGTTTTCGTTATAGTCTATGCCAAGGCAATCTCAAACACAAAGTTCTTTCCTAGTGAGAATCCTTTATTTTTCCAGTAGGCTGCCCTCAAATTAAGGTAAAAGTGAAGATCGGTCCCCTAGAACTCCCTGTCTTGGCCGTTAGCTTCCATTTTAAATTCCTCGAAGTCTCATAACTGAATAGTACTTTCAAAGATGATTCTAATGTATATGAAATCGTTAATTAAAGCTTGTTTCTTGTCAGAGAAATTTGGCTTCCAAAAAGCCGCAAAAGTCAATTTTTGTGACTAGCTTTTTGATACAAAGAAAACATCGGACGAAAAAAATTCCGCTTAATAAAAAGATCATCTTATTGAATCGTATCTACTCGAAGAGTTTCAGCTTTGTATCATTTAAAATAGAGACATTTCAGAAATTCAATTTTGTCTGGAAGGCTCCACGTTTTATCTTCCATTCAGATCCCTTCGCAGGGTTTTTAAAATTTTTTGAAGCTTCAGCCATGTTTATCTGATATATGTGAAAGTTTTCAATTAATATCAATGACACTTCATCATGCTTAATCTTATTCTTCTGTTTTAATTCTCATTTTGGATAATCCATACTCATTCATTATTCAGCAATGTCGTACTCAACTTTAGGTAAAATGAGTGTGATAAGTTTCTTGTTCGTGTATTAATGAAAATCAAGCACTGTTCGGTTCCTATGAGTTATTGGCATAGCCGACGTAGACACTGCTGGTTGTGCACACTTTCGCTGGACATTTTTGTCGAAAAAAAACGACGCATTTGCATGACATCTACTTAAGTGCATTTATTTTCATTTGCGTAGAATGAGTATGATGAAGAATCGAAAACTGATGTAGTTTCTTGAGTGTCAACACAATCGTTTTTTTTCGAACTTTCACATCAAAAAGAAATAGAAAAGAGTCAATACTCAGGTGAAGCGAAGCAGCGTATATGTTGATAACGATGTGATGGTGTTGTGAGAGCTATTACAAAAGCATGTAGTCTGAAATATTGTTGGGCATAGTAACGGATAAAATGCTAATGAAAGATATGTGCAAAGAAATAAAGTACAGATAATGACAACTGAATAGACTCCACATCATATGAATTGTTTCAGCTGAAATTTTCTGAAATGAATCATTCTTACGAAGAATGCTTATGATAACAATTTCTGTCCAATACCTTTTACTAGATCGAACTTCACTTTTTCTAGCCCATTAATCATATATCATTGGATATTTGAATTTGCGGCAAATTCATTTAAAATAAAAAATAAGAATTTGAAGAAAATACTGTGATAGAGGTATAGAGCTTCAGAAAGCCTTTTCGGTACTGATCGTAACAGTTCAAATATCTCTAATACATTTAACGTCTCAATACATCTAACACTCCTGTACTTCTCATACTGCTGTACCACTACATCTCTAATATCTCCATACCTCTAAAAGTTATGGTCTCATAAAATAGTTAATATATTATGCGCTCCTAAATATTTTAGGCCATCGAAATTGCGTTAGTATTACGAAATACTCTTTTTGTTCTGAATTTCGCCGAGCTCTACACTGTCATTTGAGCCTCATCGCTACTACTCTTGCAATCTTTTATTGTCCACACAAAAATAAGTCTGAGAGTAGCACAAATCATAAGAATTTATTGTGACATACGATAAAAAGTGAGTTTATACAAATTAAGCTTCACGCCAGCATAGATGGTTATTGGGGAATCTTGCATCAATGAATACATATATACAGGACCAACGGGGATCAGATAGTCTTCCACATTCCGACCAGATGAGTTCAATGTTAGACGTCAATGGAAGGCAAAAGGCATTATCCGACCACCAATAAGTTCCGATACTGACTTGTTCAACAATATTGGTGCATTTAAGATTTGTACGGCACTGATCAAAATGCCATCGCCAAGTCAGATCAATATCTCGATTCGAACACACATAATTTGCTTGTGATGTACCGGTGTCATACATTCGAACACACCACCAACCACTCATCGGATAACCACTATTGTAGACAAATTGCAGACCGTTTTTTTCCACTCAAAAATACATTTTTGGTGTTGTTACCTTCTATGAATGTTGCTGTCTCGAAACCACTGTTCGGTCGCAATACTGTCAGTGAACTAATTACTGTTGTTAGACAGATCAGAAGAAGCAATGTCTGAAAGAGAGTCATCGTGTTATAGTGAATATCTGATTCGCGGCATATTTATAATCGGAATTATCCATCGCAATACTTCCATTTATTGCGCATATAAATTTCATTTATTTTCTCTCAATATTGACAAAGAAGGATTGTTTTATAGTACTTTTTATCGTAGATATGCGCTATTTACTCAGGAAGTAATTCCGCACAAAAAAATCAAAAACGACGAAATAATAACGATCTATTTCTTAATATAGAAAATTGATCTCAATAACAAATAGACTTATCCGCAACAAAGTCGAACAAACAGCGAAAGCATCTTCCACAGTTCAAGGACAGCTCTAGTTGGAATCCAGTCTAGCACCACGCGATTAGAAAATAAACAGAGCTTGTTTATTTATAGTGGTGTGTAAAGATCAGGACCTATATGACATATATCATGAATCATACACGCTCCACCAGTTATATAAATGACGTATGCAATAAAGTAAAGAAAACAACTCGATGACGTACTCTACTAATGATATCTCTCTGGCGGAAATAAATGACACACCTTGTTTTTTCGATTATTCCCCTCTACCATTGTTATTCAATCTTACATTTATATTACAGATAGATCTTTGATAACTTGACTTACTCTGAAAATTTCAGCTTTATACGATGAGAATTTGTTGAGAAAAATACAAATATGTTTCATGCACTCATGTAGCTATGTAAAGAAAATTCTATGTTCTTGCTAAAATTGTGTTTTGTGTACTTAAAAGGTGAGTACACTCTTGAATCGGTCAGTGTGTCCGGCTGTTTACACGATAACTATTCACAATTACATTCAATTGATCTGAATTTTTGTGCACAGACTTGTCTCATTAATATCTCGATCGAGTTCAAAGATGAGAATGATCTGTCAAGAAATGACTGAGTTATCGAAAAAACTGTCATTATTTACCAGACCATCCCTGAGGAGGGTACAGAGATTTATTCAAAAAAAATTTTTTTTCTCACAATTATTCCAAACATATATGAATCGACTCAGTTTTTCACGCTGATTTCGAATATGATATTAGTTTTGAATCAAATCGTAGTTTTTAAAGTGAAAGTTGCCTACACAGGGTCCGAAAATATACAAAATCTGCATCCTAATGCTAGTGTGCCTAAATATGTCTCTGGTGACTTGCGGTTTTGGACCGTTCTAGTTGAATGGTTTTGGGGCTACTAAAAAGAATTATCAAATGGAACAAAATCCGAGTTGGATAGCTATTTACATTGAGGGATTATTATGAAAACTAGCTATACCCCGTGCAAATTGCATGGTTTTTTCGGTTGTGGACGAAATATGATTATCGCGTGTTGTGTAATTTAAGAGACGTGCACAAAATTCCATTAAAATTACCCAGGAAACACCACGAGAAGGTGGGCTTGACTTGTCGTGTATATACCATAGGCCAATATTAGACTTCGACTATCATCCATATGAAACATAGGGTTGTTCGGGCCATATCAAGGACACATCTTGATGACCCCTAAATAGCCCGAACATATCCATGGTTCATGGGAATAATAGCAGAGAAAAATGCTTGCTGAAATCTGATTGGTCGAAAATATTGATCAATGGGGGAGGGACCAGACGTAACATTCGACATTATATATATATATATATAGATTATAAACTCATGCTAATTAAGTCAAAGCGTGGTAGAAGGTGTTGAGGATTATCTTGAAAAGTTAAAAGAGCTTCATAATGAGTATTGTTGTAATAAGTACAAAATCCTTATTTATTTATAAATAAATTTACCGTTTTCTGAAGAAAATAAACAAAAACTAAAGAAAGTCAAAGCAAGAATTATTATGTATAGTGAATAGTTTTTCTAATCAATAGTAATTTACAGACTCAGAACTTACCTAGACTAGATCAACTTAAAATTTTCAGATCCGGACCTGACGAGCTCTAGTCTACACATTCTTGGATAACTCATCTGCCTTATTCACTTTTCGAAGTAGACATAACTCTCGGATTTAAATCTGTGGTTTCCGCATTTATTTCTTATATTAATAATATCAAACTTTGACGCTTATATTAGACTTTTCCACCTTCGTTTCCACTGTTACCAACGTTTGAGGATAGATTCATTCGCCAAACGCTTAAATGAGATGTATAGAAGTGGATTCATTCATTAAAGATTGATATTATTGAAAATAAAAAAAATCAATTTCAAGCAGAAAATAGCAAATTTCCTTTACACAACTACATGAGTGCATGAGATATAATTGTACTTTTCTCAACAAATTCCCATCGTATCAGGCTGAAATTTTCAGAGTAAGTCAAGTTATCAAAGATCTATCTGTGATGTAAATATGAGACCGAACGACTATGGTAGAGAGGAATAATCAAAAAATAAGGTGTCATTTATTTTTGCCAGGGGGTACTTACTAGTTCTACAAACTCGGAAAGTTTCATTCGGTTTTAAGAAGGCCAATGTAGTTGTAGTAGGTTTTCGAAAGAATAACCCACAAGCCGGAGGCTATTTTACTGTAGGGATCGGCGGTTCCAAAAAAAATGGAACCGAGAACCGAATTTGAAACATTATTTTAGATGTCTTTGGAACCGGAACCGGTTTTCTCAAGTTTTTCAAAACCGGAACCGGAACCGGCTTTTTTCCATATGGTTATTAACCACAGAGGTGCAAAATCTTTCTCGGGTGTCCCCGCGTGGAGAAGGAGATTTTGAGAAAAAAGCTGTTCGAAAAGAAAATCTCATTCTCTTCATAACTAACTGTTACAGCATATAATTTATTCTTTTGAGATTTTTACTTTACAGATTTGCTCTATTTTTGATCTTCCCAAGAACAAATACATTACTGCCGAAATATAATTTCTTCGTTATTCTTTTTTCCAGTTTTTTTCTACATCTTTTTATTGCTTGCTGAACTAGCCCATGGCTAAAGAAATCAATAGTAGGAATTTATCGAACATGAATAATTTCATTATGTGCTAGTTGTTTATTTTATGTCGAATAACGTTGGTCTATAAGCGGCGGAAAAAATATCTTGAAGAAATTTTTCGAAAAATTTGGAGAGGGAGACAATTTTTGATTTTTTGGAAACTTCTATATCTCTGACTAATTTCATCCTGTTTTTATTGATATATGTTCTAAAGAGTAATAGTAATGTAATAAAACGTTCCATTTGTTGAAAAAATGGAGGATCTCTGGAAATCAACTGATCAGTTTTTCGCCGTTTCTGTACCCTTTCTCTCAGAGCTTTAGTTTTACACAAAACGGAGTAGAACAGCTGAAACATCATTTTTCCGAACCACCTTCAAGTTAAAAGAAAAAACTAATCCAATATTATCTTCAGATTCAATTGAGAGTCGGAAACAACTGATAGCAACAGCTTCAGCAAAAAGATTCAAACAGGTTGAACAGGACAACATGTGTATATATGATGATAATGATGTTACTCAAGGAGATAAAAAAGGGTGTCATTGACTCATTTCATCAGACGGTTGTAGCTAAACAATCATGTCTTGTACATATAGTATTGTTAAAAATTTTCTTACTGTTTTACTTTCACTTACACTTTTGAACAGTCTTTTTCTAATAAATATTAATTTCATTTAAACTGAACAACTAGGGAACCAAAGCTTCCCGAATTAAACTACATTTTCTTTCATTTTTCTAGTGATTTAATGGCTGCGGTTCCATGAAATATTTTACGAAGGAACCGGAAACGGTGTTTTTTCTATTCCTGCTAACCGGAACCGGTTTTTTTACAATTTTAGGAACCGGAACCGAACCGAACCAGAACCGGCGGTTCCGGTTCTTTTTTGGAACGGCCGATCCCTATTTTACAGTAACTTTTTAAATGTTATTATTAGTTTTATAGATACACGTTTGCAACGAAACTTTAGGTGAACTACAAGGATTGAAAATCATAACAACTTATTATACCGCATCTGTCTGTAATAAAGAGTTGTCTATATTGGGAAGGATGAGGAGCCCTAAAAACTTCGACTTGAAACTTACACTTATTATTTTCTCCGAAAAACATACGTGAGTTCCACTAAATATAGGTGGACCATGGTCTCATCACCATTCACCATGTGGAAACACTTCGTACAATCCTTTTAAATCAAATCAAGAAATGATCAGAAATTTAGATAAATGTTATCAATTCGTATTTTGATTTTGCTATACTGTTGAGATGTTTGGCAGAACCTTACGGAAATCGAGAAGCTGTATACGCATTATTTATCAGTTTAGGAATCAAATGGTTATTTTTGTGAAATTTCTGAAAAAAGAATGTTTTTTCCTATGAAGCAGGCCGATTGATTTGGATATCAACACATGAATGTTTTTTTCTATTTCTTGTGTCAACGCACAGTTCTCTGTCTAAAGGAAATCCAGTGTATAGTGACGTCTTAATGAGAGTTCATGGAAGTATATCAAAAAATTATTTACTTTTTTTCTTCATATGATGAAGTAAGGAACTGATGCATCCTAAAAACCTATTTTCTCTTCGAAAGTTCTGTTGTATCAACCTTTGAGAAGCCCCACAATATATATCGCTCTATTGGATGCACTCTCACTGGAATATTGACAAATTAATTATGTCAGTCAAGTCTTTTTTCAGATCATACATTATATAAATTCAATGACAACTACCATCAATTACGAGTATACTAATGAAGCATCCATTGATCCCGAGCTCATATGTATGATTTGTAAAACGCCGTTCGATGATCCAATGTGTACTCCATGTGATCATACATTTTGTCGTAAATGCATCACAGAATGGATTGATACGAGTAATGCAGGATGTCCTACGTGTCGTCTTCAGCTAGCATCGCCAGCGAGTTTTGCACAAGCCAGTCGTACTGTGCGCAATATGTTGGATCGTCTTCCAGTTAAGTGCGCGCTTTGTAAACAAGGAAAAATTCAGAGAAGCAACTTCGCTGAGCATATTAGCAAAAAATGTTCCAAGGTTGAAGTTTCTTGTCCATCGGCGGATATCCAATGTCCATGGAAGGGACCACGAGACCAACTGAATAAGCATGCAGCAATATGTATTTTTCAGCCTTTTCGTTCGACACTTAATGGTCTGATGACTAAGAGCCAACAGCTGGAACATCAAATAAAGCAACAAGAAACTCAAATGAAACAACAAGACGCTCAAATAAAGCAACAAGAAGCACAAATAAAGAAACAAGAAGCACAATTTAAACAACAAGAAGCTCAAATAAAGCAGCTAAATGGCCAAATAATAAGTTCCGTAGATCGATTATCCAGTAAGTAAATAAGAGCTCTTTGACATTTACTTTTACTTTAGAATAGGTCAACATTATGTGTTTAAAATGTTTCAGTAAACTTAGCAGTGAGAATAGCTCCTTTTTAATCGGCATTTTTGGACAGACCATTTTTATAGATTTTTCGTGTCAACTTCAGCATTGCCACGAAGTCTTGAAAACTGAAATGTCTCATGATCCTTTTTATATTCGACATACAACATGTAGGAAACTTTTTAGATTCAGAGAAAAGAAATGCGGATTTTTTTTAAAAGTATATTGTACAATTTTTGGTTCGTGATAAGTTTCACACAGTAGAACATTGACGGCGTTTTATAAAGTTGTTTGAAGATAAACGTATTATACAGGAGAATTTTTCAAAATAGATGATTTACTCTCAAGCATTGTGTATTTAAGGTTGATCTTTGTCAAAAAGATGACTTGATTATATCAGACAAAGTTTTGTTAAGTTCGATTGAGTCAATGAAACTGTGTAGAAAATAGAGTGAAAATAAATAATCCACTGGAGTTCTGTGATCTTAAAAATACTTTTACAACATTAACATACAAAACAGAGTATTGGACTGACGAACAACATTGAAATATTCATCAAGAAGAAAATACCTTTTATAATTGAATGAAATTCATAGATATAACCAAAATTTGGATTAATCTGGAATTTTGACTAGACACAAGCAGAGGCAAGTGTTCTAATTCTGAAACCTGACTCTGAAAAACATTGAATTTTCTCTTATTGAAAATGAAGTAGTTCTAATGTATTTTCATGCTTCAATGTGAATATGCACGAATAGATAGAATAACAAATCAATGAATAAATGAAAACAAAAAATTTATTAAAAATTTATATTTTATTTTTTTTAATTTATTGTACATACGAAACAGTTGAAAAATGGCTGCGAAACTTTTAACCGAAAAGGAATTAAAAAACTTCTACATAAAAATCATGAATTTATAAGATTTGCTTAAAAAATAATTAATCAGCCTTGTATAGCCAAGGAACTCTAAGTGTTGCAAATCAGACCACTATTACGTCGAATTAGTCAAACAGTAAGCAATCAAAAAAACGAAAAATCTGTCTAACTTTTGAACAGACAAATGCGTGTAGAAGCCTCGTATATTAGAACTATCTACCTGCAAAAAGTTTTAATGTTCTCAAATCTCATTGGGCGAGAGTTAGATTGTGAAAATATCTAATTGGCTGAAATTTTGGCCTCGAAAAACAATGCAAAGTAATGGCTTGTATATTTTATATGATCTTCTCTCTCTTCATCTCAAAAGATCATGTATATGTAATAGAGGAGTTTAAAATTCGGGAGAATTTATATGATACTACTTTTGAAATAAATCGGAGTTTTTTAATTGAAACTTGCATAAACAGGGTCCCAACAATGCACTAAATCTGTATCCTGAGGCCAATAGGACTAAATGTCTCGGGTGACCAGCAGTTTTGGGTACTTCGTGATGCATGGTTTTGTCGCTACTAAAAAGAGTTTTCAAATGAAAAAATCCGACATTCGACAGCTATTTACATTGGTAGATTATTATGAAAAAAGCTTTCAGCGCAATCCTACGAGATTAAACATGTGAAACACGATGAAACTTGTTATACTGCGATAAATGGAATCAGTAGCATACATCGTTTTTTGGAAATATGATATACTTCTATAGTCAGTATGAATTCCAAATAAAGGATAGATATTAAAAACTTTATCCTGTCTGTTAAATAGCATAGAACATATACAAGATAGTAATAAAAGCAATGACCTAAAAGGAGTGAATTTGAAAATAATCTTTAAACTAAACATGTTGCATTGCATGGATATTGATCGAAGGATCACGATTTATGTTCGAGAAGCATAAATTCATGGTGAACCATATCACGATCTGAATTTGAAATGGTTTCCATTTTACATATGAGACATGCTTTAATCATCATTCTTGCTATGTTTTGACTCTAATAACAAGTTTACTGCAGAGTACCTGAAAATCTTGTCCTTTTCTATAATAAATTTAATATATATTTAGAGAGAGACGTTTGCTACGTTACGTATAAAATGTGCAAAGATTTTTTCTGAGATGATACGATGAATAGAATTCACCCGAATTTGTACATTTCTATCAAAGTATTTAGTAAATAAATACTGTTATAATTCTTTTGCCTGTCGGTCACAATCTGTGACGGTCCGTAATGACTTCTACTCGATGACCTTTGACCCATGTCTGTCACGTGTGTGATGTGCTGTTGCTAGGGTCGTCTGTCACGTCTGTGGGGGAGGCGAGGAGATGGGTCCAAAATTTCTAGTCTTAAACACTTCAACGCTTTGTTTTAGATCCTGTTTCACAATAATGATGTCTCTGTGTATCATTTATCTCTAATAGATCCATAAGGTTACATATAACCATAATCTCGCTAGATCCAAGCCCAAATTCATTCTTAAATAACTAATCCTACCCACCGTTCTAATCTAAGCACGAATCTGAACTCGATTTCTATGATTCCTAAATATATTCAATCACTGTGAGAGTTGAGTCAGTGATCATTAGATAGGATCACCTACAGTGTCGTGGATGCTGTCTTGGCTCCCCAGATGTTTTTATTCTTATAATTTAGTGAGAAAAGATGTGTCGTTAATGAGATCTATGTCTTGTAGAAAACCAATCCTAGGATATGGTGCACCAGGTGAGTAAAATCCGAGATCCCACTGTACCGGAGTGTAATATTTCTTCAAATTTCCTCAGTTTTAGACTTCTAGTACTTCTTTTATCTCATAACTTATTCAATTAAGTAAAATGAATTTGTAGACTTAACTGTTATCTGTCCAATTGAGATTTTGCAGAGCTCAAATGGCCAATCCATTGACGAGATAAGGTCAAAATGCTGATCATAGACTTTTGATAGGTAGTGTTTTCAATAGTTCGATCGAAATGAATTTTTCGTGAATTATTTTTACTTTTTGAAGTACACATAAGGCTCAGGTTTAAATCCGAGGTTTTCACATTTACTTGTATTAAACTGGTTTTTTTGATATAAGACTGATTCTGATAAGAAAATCTATTTATTCCCCGTTAGTTAGATTTTATGCATATGTATATATAGTAGTTATCGGATGATCATTATAAACTCAATTTTGATTATATTTCTTAATGTAAGTAAATAGTCGAGTGGTGCAACTAGGCATGCACCGAATCCAAATTCAAGTTCGAGGTTCGGGATCGAACGGTCAACATTCGGGTTCGGATGCTATCGAACCAATTTAGATAGTGTTGAGTATATATGTAGTCGTCTTAGAGATTTTTGAACATTGTAAAAATTTTTCAAGGATGTTCATGGGTCTTTAGCTTTTGGATAACTGTTTCCATTGTTTGTAGGCCTTTCATAGCTAACCATGAAATCATCTCTTTTGCCATACGATTATATCTTTTATAAAGTCGCTCAAAAATAACTGAACTCAGTACCGAATCCGAATCCGAACGTATCAGATCGAACTTGAACCGAACGTTCGAGTTTGGTGCATGTCTACGGGTAGTAGATCGTCTTATAAAAAAAAGTAGGAGTGTTTGAATCTTATCTCTGAAAAAAAAAATTTATGCGTGTCCATGCATGTTCACAATATGTACTTTATTTTTAGATTCTTATAATATTGTCATGGATGTCCTCGTCAGGGAAAATACAAAGCATGTAGATGCGAAAACATTCATAGATGCTCTCGCGAATATCGAAAACTGTGTAACACGTTCACACACATCCTGTATCATAATGATGCATGTATGTACACGTAACGATCAGGGGTTGGACAGTTGTTTAGTTCCAAAGAACTGAACTGTCCAATCCCTAGTAACGATAATACTGCATTTACATGCATTTTTTAGACTTTTACGTTTGACTAGGTAGTAGAATGAATTATGATAGTTTATTAAAATAAGCTCATTCTTTATATCTCAAGTATTTGGATACAGTTAAAATAATATTTATAATGGCGGATATAGAAAACTGAGAAACTTTCCAATTTATAGTATTTGACTGACGTTAAATCTAACGAATTTAGGTAATGTTAAATTTTTGTTTTAAAAAATGTAGGCATTGATTTACATCCAGATTTAGTTTTTTCAGTGATAGATTTTTATTGTAGATCGTTTACACACAAAATTAAAAGATCAAATGTCAATGTATCAAAAAAAGCCATGTGAAAATGACTCATTTTCTTCGTAATTTGCTTTTCTAGATAGTTAAACGTTTTTTCTCTAGTTGATTAAAATAGTCAAACACATATCTGATGATTACCTTTCATTTATCACCAGTTCTTTATATGCATTTGCCATTTAAAATTATTGCTTTTGACTTTGCTACTCTTTTGAACAGAACCATGATGATAATCATACATTTGTTTTGATGTAGCAGTTCTTCAAAATTTTCATTGCTCTTGTAAAATAGAAGGAAAATAAATAAATAGAATATTTGTCGTTAATATTATTCCTTTTTGTCGATCTGTCAGTGTATGAATATTATACATAGAAATTAAGATAAATGCTACATGATATAGTTGAATAAGTTTCTGATAGTGATTGTACGAGTTTGACGAAATTACTACTTACATAATATCCAATTAACTCTTTTCTCAAAAACATCTGATAGACAAATGAAACTTTTGTAATGTTTGTATATTTATCGCAATTGTGAGTGACAATTTTCTAAAAGAAATCTTGTTGTTGGATTACACATAATTATTGAATCGAATTGTCTTAATAGTCGTCCACTTAGATGACATATTAAGTCTGACTAATAATAATAATCATTTTCTTTCAAAGTAAACAGTATAAAAGAACATACATTTTATTCATTTGTTCATCTATACAGATTTCCCTCTGATATATAATCCATCTCAAGCTTATATGCCATCAAAAGTCAAATAATTGAACAGATCTATCTTAACGACTATCAATTAGTGATATCACATTCAGTAATGTGACTATCGAAAAATTTTTCTTCTTTTAATGAAGAAAATAATTGAATAAAAAGTTCATCATGATAATCCATTTTCAATATGATGTTTGATCATGTAATTATCTGACAAACTTTTGTCTGACGGAAGGCAAACAATTGAATAGAAATTTCGTCATGAAAATTCATTAATGATGTGATATATGAGTATGTGATTATCTGAAAGTTGTTTGTCTGTCAATGGATAAAATAAATGGACAGAACTTTTTTTATGATAATCTATTAGTGATATAATGCTTGAGTATGAGAATATTTGAAAACTTTTTATCTGTTAATGAATAAACTAATAGAATAAAACTTTTATTATGATAATTCACTGTGACATGATATTTGCTCATGAGATTATATGAAAACTTTTTCATCTATCAATAGACAAAATAATTTAACAGAATTTTGCTAATAATAATACATTTGTGATATGATATTTGATGATGTGATTATTTAAAATTCTTTCATAGATCAGTGGATAATATAAAGAAACTGAATTTTGATTATGATGATTTACTTATGATGCGAATTTTATCGTATGATTATCAGATTATATTTTATATGATAATGGATAGAATAATTGAATAGAATCTTGATAATAATGATCTATTTATAATATGATGTTTAATCATAAAAATATCAGAAAATTCTTTATATGATAAAGAAGAAAATAATTAAATAGTATATTGGTTATAATAATTCAACTATTCTATCAATGTTGATAATTTCATTATATGAGAAAAATTTTTCTTAAGATGAATGATGTTAATGAATGTTATTCTTATGAAACAAATTCATTTTTAATGACATCTAAGAATACATAATCGTCTTGTAAATTTCCTTTAATATTAGAGAATAGTTAAATAATAATATTATTAGCATTATTCTTTTTTTTCGAATTTGTTATTTAATAAATAACAATTTTGAATGTTTCAATGGAAAATACAAAGTTAACTGAATAATATATTGATAAAAATTGTTCATTCACTCCCCTCCCAACACACGTAGTGAATGGTCGATTTTTTTTTCGTTCTATTCTCACTACGTATGTAAAGTCACCCCCCCTCCCCAACAATTAATTAATATAAAAATTAAAAACGAACATTAAAATCGATTGAAATCGATAACATTATTATATCATATACTATGTCCTATTCATATTATGACAATATGCAAACAAGTGAAAAAGACAAGCTGGCTAATGGAGATGAACTTAAGAAATTAATTGAAGATTATCGATCCAAGAATCAAGAACAATTTTCTCCTGATATTATTACATTGACGCCTAAACGACGATATGATGATACAGAAAATGAGGTGCAAGAAGAAGAAAATGATAATTTTCAAGTTGTACGCAAAAAACACCCGAAAAGAACAAGTTCTTCATTTAATCCTGTATTACAAAATTATGAAAATATATCAAACCAAGTTTCTTCAGGAGGTCATCAAGGACAGAATGTTAATGTGAAAAGCACATCGAACCAAGTTATAATCGAAGGTCATCAAGAACGAATTTCTAATGAAAAAAGAAAGAATACAGGACGAAATAAAATTGTATTTAATTCATCATCACAAAATGGAAAAAGAATGACTGAACGGATACGAAAAGAACAAGAGAAAGATCCAGAAATAAATCCTCATCAACAATCAAAGAATACAATTACACAACATGCATTACATTATGCGGTCGCACATCAACTCCCCCCAATAAAAATTATTTGTCAACCTGAAGTGAAAAATCATCTTGAAGGCACGAAATTAATAAAAGCACTCCTCTCTCATATTCAAGAAGATTTCTGTAAACTAAACAAATCTTATAATAGACCTATCGGTTTCGATACCTGGTATATCGACAAACATGGAACAATATTATGCTTCACAAAAGAAATTGAATTATTTGTATATTTATGGGATACTACACATTATCCAGATCAACTACTAAATATGAAAATTACTCCAGTACCACCTATTCATTTGCCTTCTCAGCATTCAATTATTTTTAAATTAGTACCTAATACAATATCAATTGATGAGATGGTTGAAGCTGTAGCTGATATCTGTCAATCAAAATTTTTGTTGGAAGAAATGAAAGGTTCAATGACAAACAAATCTAGGCACATCCGACTTGATCTAACATCTAAAGAAGAAGTAAAGAAAATATTGAATAATGGTGTTTTTCCAATAGATGGTCAATTATTAGAAGTTACTGAATTTTTAACTCCACCACAAGTACTTATATGCTCACGTTGTAATTGTCCTGGTCATGTGAAAAAGGACTGTACATGTTCTTTTGATAGATGCAGACGTTGTGGTATGAATAAAACACAAGGTGAACATAAACAATGTATTATAAAATGTCATCATTGTGGAGGTGACCACCTATCTACTGATTATCGTTGCTCAATTATTAGGAACTTTCGAGGTGATTTAATTGAAGAACTGAAAAAAAGACCTGAGCTATTACCACAAAATGCACAAATATTTATACCTATTCAGTTCAGAAAGGGTGGTAAAAATGTGATAAATGGCACAGGTGTAAATGCAACGATTATACCAACACCACTTTATAGTTCCCATGTTTGGCCAGCTCTTAATCAATCAGCACCATCACAAGAAAATGGACCAAAACCTATGGTACATAACCATTTATTACACGAAATCAACTTGTTACGAAACGATTATGAAAAATTAAAATTAGAATTTGATCGACGAGAAAAGGAAATGTTAATGAAACAAGAAAACTACAAAACAAAACTAGGTGCAATGATGAATCTTCTGGTGTTACAAAACAACCAACAAAATGATTGTATTACAAAGGTTTACACTGTAGTAAATGAATTAGTACCCATAATTACTCATTCACTTAAAGCAGTGCACATATTTGTAGAAAAAATTGTTAATGGTAATAATGATCTACCCTTGAAGAATGAATATAATAACTTTCAATCTGCTATTGAACAAAATCTTTCTATGCTCAATGATCGCAATGATCTTGTTATTGAACATCAACGGGCAACATCATTACTCATCGAGAAAACAAATGAATTATTTTGTCAAGGTATAGGACTATTGTCTCTGAATGAACACTAAAGTTTTTCATTACCACCCGTCGTTTAAACCCTTATCTGTTCTTGACACTTTTATTGGAACGTCCCAAGAAAAGAAGCTATTAAAGGACATTTTAGTAGAATGGAATATGCGTGTTTCTCTATCACATATGTGTAAGAAATGGAAAAAAGAACGTCCCACTCATAAATCTCAAAATCTAATAGCTCTAGTTTACAACATACAAGGATTAAATACCCACTCAACAGATATTGATATTTTGCTGAACAACTACCAGCCGCATGTATGTGTATTATCCGGTGTCGGAGCAGCTGTTAGGAAACTTCCTACTTTTCCTGGTTATACAGGTGTAGCCCAAATTGGTAGTAACTCTTTTGGTGGAGTTGCTATCCTATACAATAATTCGTTAAAATGTCAGGTGATTGAAAGAGATATAAACTTCTTAGTAATAGAAACAAGCATAGCAGGAGTGCAAATAAAGATTGGTGCAGTGTATGTACCCCCTCATTCGTTACCACCATTTCATCTATTTTCAAAATATAAAAACAATCCTTTTGTCTTTTTTGGCGACTATAATGCCAAACACACGTCTTGGAATTGTCCAAAAAATAACACAGCCGGTAATGAGTTATTTAATTGGTTGGAGCAATCAGGAGTAGAAATTATTCATCCCACTAGGGCGACATCACGTAAATCAGAAGCTATAATAGACTTCGGTATTATACATGATGCAAATGGATGGCACGCAGAAGTAATAGATGAAGGCACATCAGATCATAAACCAGTACTTTTTCAATCACCCTACTGTGTAGACGACGGATCTATGTTCCGAAAAACAAACTGGAACATTTTTTCCTATTTCCTATCAGTTGTATTTGAATACTGGAATTCATTAGTATATAATTTCGATATAAATACTTTTATTGAACTCTTTTCTCTATTTTTATCGGCCTTGTGGGATCGTTGTAGTGTTTATGAACGAGTAAATAATTTTAGACCACCATGGCCACCATCACTGGTTCTATTAGCACGAGAAGTTAATAGATGTCGAAGGCGCTATCGACGAACACGATGCACGCTACATCTCGAAACATTCCTGACTATGAAAAGAATATTGACGTTGAAAAGATATGAGATTCTGAATCAGAAACGCGAAAGCAATTTAAAGTGGATAAACAATAAGCATAATATCTGGAAATATGTTCAGCCTATCTTCCATACCTTTTCACCACCTTTCCGTGGACTTAGTATGGATAAGGACAATAAAGAAAGGAACCCAGAAAAAATTGTTGAACTACTTGCGGAGTATTATGAAAAACACTTTGAAACACCACAATATGATATTTCGAACCCCACTCATATACATGCCGTAAATATATATGGGGAAATAGCAAATATACCTAACCTGCCACTAGAAAAGATCAAAATCGAGGAGGTGTTAAAAGAATGGAAAAACTTTCGTCCAAAAAAATCTACAGATAGCGCAAACACGTCAGCATTTTTACTTAAGAAGCTTCCCCCACAATATATAGGTACTATTACCGTTTTGTTTAATCGATGCGCAGAAAAAGGAGATTTTTTTCAAATGGCAAAACATGCCAAAATAATTTGTTTATCTAAGGAAGGACTATTCCCTACAGTAAATAAGTTACGACCTATTTCTCTATTACCAAATATAGGGAAATGGTTTGAACGTATAATTCATCATAGACTAATAACATGGTGCTATGAAAATAATATATATATTGATGAACAAAGTGGATTTACAGCAGGAAGAAGGCTTCAAACGAGAATATTAGCGTTATTAGAAGACCTGAGATTAACAGTTGCTGCCTGTAATCGACCGGCCTTAGTTCTCTTCGTGGATTTTCTTAGCGCATTTGACAGGATGTGGTATCCATCCCTAATATCAACGTTAAAATCACTAGGACTACCAACCCCCTTACTCAAATGGATATATAACTGGCTACAAAAACGTACTTTCTGTATACACTTCGGCGAAGCGCAGTCACGTATTATCCCCATGCATGTCGGAGCTCCCCAGGGCTCTGTCATGGCAGCCACCTTATTTCGTCTTCACGTACATTTTCTACCATCCTTTTTTTTCTCGTTGACATCACATATGTTTGCTGATGATTTTGCTATACAAATTTCCGGTGATCTAGAAAAACGCTTCTCTCGAAATATTACTGAACTAGAGATACGAGCCAAAATAGCTCTTGAACAACTAAGGAAATTTGCGGAAAATAATATTCTTCCAGTTAACACAAATAAGACAAAAGCTCTTCTAGTACATAATGTAGTTGCACCACTAAGACCTAAACTAGAATATAAAGGTCAACCAATACAATACGTAAACACATTCAAATATCTAGGAGTAACAATCTCCACTAAGCTTGGTTGGGGCAGTTACATTACCGATAGGATTAGAAAAATAAGACAAGTCTATAACGGTATGAGAAATCTTTATCGCAATATACCGAAACAAGAAATTAAATCTAGGAAAAAAATTTTCTCTGCTTTTGCTATGCCACATTTTATTTGGTTATTTCCGACGTGGTTCTTGTTTACAGAGAAACAAAGGAGATACATTGAACATGTATACTGCTCGGGAATAAAATGTGTTTATGAACTGTATAATTGGGATGATGAGACCGTATTGATTTTGAGTCGCGAAAGATCACTCCTCGATCATGTCTTTTGCTACTGGCAAAAATTCAATAAGCATCTAGAATCCGCACCGGATGCACTATGCCTCCAACAGAGCTGGACAATATATAAAACCCTATTGTCACCGGATCGCAGCTGGTTGAAAAATTCAGGATTTAATCGCCGTAGTAAATTTCTAAATAGATTAATAAAGCGAGCTGAACACACCTTAAACGATTGGTATGCATTCGAACAAATACATAGAGAACAATTAAATTATTACTCTACTAACACAAGATTTATAAATATATTTATATATAAATTCTTTCTAAACGCTAGATATATTGAATAACTAATTTGTCCTTCAATTGCTTCTTTTCCTTTTTCACTACTTAGGTAACCCCTCTTTTTTCTTATCTTTTCTCTCATGGGAGGTTATTATTTATTTATTTTCTGGAACAAAGCCAGCAACATAAGAAGTATTTTTCCCCCTTTTTTTGTTGTCCGTCGTTCATTTTTTCTTCTATTGTTAACTATGTGAACCACCTAATGGCACAATAAATATATATGTTAAAAAAAAAAAAAATTGTTCATCCAATCGATGAATTTGTATTTCTTTACAAACACAATAGGTTTGTCTCAACATCCATTATATCTTCGAACAATGTTGTATTAATGATACTAAATCATTTTCAATATGATGTTTGATCATGCGATTAGATAAAGATCTTTTATCTGTTAAAAGACAAAATAATTAAACGAAATCTTATTTATGATAATTTATGTATAATGTAATATTTAATTATATGATTATATGAAAATTTTTCATCTGTTAGTAGAGAAAATAATTGATTGAAATCTTGCTTATGATAGTTCATATATGATATGATGTTTAGTTATGAGAATATCTAAAAATCTTTTCTCTGTTAATAGACAACATATTTGAGTTGAATCTTCGTTCTAATAATTCATTTTAAATATGAAGTTTTATTATATGATTATATGAAATTGTTTTACCCATCAGTGTACAAAATAATTGAACAGAATCTTGGTTATGATAAGTGATTTTTGATATGATATTTGATCATGAAAATATTTCAAAATCTTTATCTATTAAAGAAGAAAATAATTGAACAGAATCTTGCTTATAATAATTGATTTATGATATGATGTTTAATAATGAAAGTATCTGTAAATATTTTATTTTTAAGGGTAGAAAATAATTGAATAAAACCTTCTTTATGACAATCAATTTGTGATGTGATGTTTAATTATAAGAATATATGAAAATATTTTATCTATGAGTGAACAGAGTAATTGAATAGAACATTGTTCATATTAATCCATTTGTAATGTGATATTTGATTATGTAATCATCTCAAAGTCTTTTATCTGTAAATGAGAAAAATAATTGATTAGCATCTTGTTTATGATAATCCATCAGTGTTGTGATATTTGGTCATCTGACTATATGAAAATCCTTTATTTGTCAACGGACAAAATACTTGAACAGAATTTTGGTAATGATAATCTATTGTTGACGTGACACTTGATGATATGCCTATTTGTAAAGTTTTTATATATCAATGAACAAAAGAATTGGACAGAATTTTGCTAATGACACTCCATATATAATACGATATTTGATCATATGTTTATTTCAACATCCTTTTTCTCAAAAGATCAAATACTTGAAAGAAGGATTCGTTGTGATCGTCTGTTTATCGTTTGATTTTTCGTTATAATGTACGTTCAAATTGTGATTTATTATCTTAAAGATGATGGAATAGAACTTTTGTTATGATTGATCAATTATGATAGAGCATATCAGTAACGAATAAAGTCGTTAAATCGAATCCAAAAGAATGCAATAATGGAACCATGGTCTGATTAGTATCATTCAGATGTTACATGATGACTCTTAGTGTAGATTTACAGTCATACTATGATTTGATATTAAGTTAATATTAAAATTAGATTTTTGTCGTAGCAATACTATTATTTATGTATGCTATCTATAAAAGCTGTTACATTCACACTGAATAATAGGAATCGAAAGTATACGAACAGAATGTAGGAATACAAATCACGTCTAAGGTGATTTGTGCTTTTAGTCTTAACGAAGCACTTCAATGATTGATTCTTCAAATATATAAATAAGGATACTGTTTCAATTATTCACCAGAAATACGATTATTGATAATATTAATAATACAATAATGTGATTATAATGGGAGTTGGTACCTGAATTCTTTTGCATGATAAATATTCAATATCTATAGAAAGATATATATCGTTTAGAGTGAAAAGCGTTTATTTGTTGGGCAAATATATTGGAACAAATTATGAAACATAAATCTGTGGAATTTACTAAACTTCAGTATCTAACCAAGAAAGAGCAACTGACAATGAAAATTTGTTTGATTAATTTAATATTTTTGATCTTTTTTGATTTTACTTTGGATACGTTAATACTATAGATTGAAATAATAAACATGGCTTTTTACGGCTTACTTATATGATATTATAGAACAGTGACGGATTCACACATATAGTACTATAATCTAAGTTTTCTAATGTTTAATAGCGAAGTTAAAGATTAAGATTGATTAATTCGAAGAGATATAACCACGATCCAGAAATTAGAAAATCAAAGAATTCGACGTTATCACAACAATTACTCATATTATCGACTTTCTAAGGCAGAGAAATTCAAGAAATTTTCTTGGATTTTCAGATTCTGGATCGTGGTTACTGCTGATATGAGAGACCTTTTGTACTCAACATGCTGAAGAAGTTTCTGCGCATAAGAAAAAGAATTGATCTAATGAAATAAATTAAAATGTTGCTTTTCGACATGAACATTCCTTTTATGAGACTTCAGTAGAAGGTAGTTTGTTTTAGTTCAATTTACTAGTATTTTGACTCAGACGTGTATGTACCTATTGGTGTTGTATCTAAAAGCATAGTATGAGTGCAAGAAGTTATTCTGACATGTATTCCCAGTAGAGTGGACAAAATTTTAATACATTGTTTTCTTACTTCGTTGACATATAGAAAATTTCGTTATATATCAAAAGATAAGAAATTTCAAAATCTGCAAAGCTAATGACTGTTTTCTTCAAAAAAGTTTTTCTTTTCAATTGAAAATTTCAGAAATGTAGGCATACTTAATCGTTCAACTGTGACGGATAAGAAAAGAAAAAAAACGAAAATATTTTAAATAAAAGTTACCTCAAAATTCCAATTATTTCACGAAGCTCTTTACCAAAATTCGGCATCTGTGGACGTAGCTCAGAGCTAAGATTTATATTCAACGGCATTATAATAAATCTCTTTAAGGGGGGCCCCCCCCTCAGAAAAATGTTTTTTTCGAAAATAACTCAATATTGAATTTTTAGTTTAGGAAGATGCGCCGAAATTTCCTCTTTCAGAATATGTATGGTTTTTCGAAAAATGGCTAGGTTTCAAAAGACTTATCAAAAAAAATTTCTACCCTACTACTCTGTTTTCCTAGAAATTTTTATGGTTCTCACGTTTTGAAAAACTGCTTGTTGTTCCATATAACCGCATTGCATATAACATTTTTTTATATCAAGTATGATAGATGGCGTTAGCTTATTCGCTTGTTACGCGCTTTCAAAAAGTCCATTGACATATATTGAAAATATACCATGTAAACATGCTTTTCGGGATTTGGCTGTAAAAATCCATTTCTAAAACTTCTTTTGCGTTTTTCTCAAAATCAATTTTTTTGACCATACCGTTTACGCGGGCAAGGATTTCTCAATAACGACTCAATAAAGAAAGGATAATTTTTTTTTGTTGAATAGAGGACAGTTAGGGCTAGATCCTCACGTTCTCCGATTTTTGAATTTCTCTTTTGCTGAAATAAAAAACTTAGATATATCATTTTGATGAGCGCTTTGAATTTGAACATTTTGCGACAAAGTGTTTTTAAAAATCAAACAAAGGGAAATTCGAAAATCAGAGATCGTGAGGATCTGGCCCTAAGGCCACTCTACAATTTAAAAACCACCCCGACATGATTAGCTAATATTTTTATATCGAAAACCTTGCCCGCGTGAAGGGTACTTTTGACCAATAAATTGACTGTAACTCATTCGTTTCTCAGAGATTTGAGGAGATATTTTAACCACAGTCTCCTCTAGCCAAGACTAACATTCTCTGAAATTTTCGTTGAAATCGGATGAGAAATAACAAAGTTCGGTGGTGAGGGGGGGGCCCCCCTTAAAGAATAGGTCCAGTTTTTGAAAATGTGGTCTGCAAAGTGATCTGAAAAACATAGACAAGTATTAGTTGGACGTACTTTTCTCATAAAAATTAGCAACAAGAATATTGACAAGGTCATAGAAGTATAGGGCACAAAATTCTGCTTACTTGTGCTCAATAATTTACTGTAATCATCGTCTTTCATGAGCAATGGGTTATACCAATCAATACATGACAGTAGAAAATAGGAAATTACACTTAGACAATTACGTAGGTGTTCATCTTTGAAATTTTGAGTTTATATGAAAAATTTTCGAAAAACAAAGTCATCAGTTTTCTAGAGGTTGCAATTCTTTACCTTTTCATACAAAAAAAATTTTATCTGTCAAAGAAGTAGGAAAAATGCATTGACGTTTTGTCCAGTTTATTATGATACATCCGTTCCTGTTATAATATGTTTGGCTCATGTTACAATTGCAAAATCATTTAGCAGGACATTACCATATATGTTGTCTGACCTTTTAATATTCATCAAGTGATGCATTGACACAATAACAATATCATTCTATCCAGAAATGAGAAAAAGGTTTTATTATGACCTATAATTCTCACAGATTTTAATCGACATGTTTAAAATATTGCATCTTCATTTAGTGTTACTCTAATCTTCGATTCATACAAACATAGAATCACAATCGACAACAGCGATGTCTACAGGCTTATGAAAGAACGCTAAACCAAGTGTTACCAAAAAATTTCACAAGTTACTTCTTGTCTGACTTGAATCAGGTAACTTTTCTCCTCATATCTTACCGAAAGATGAATAATTCCATCTTCTATAGTTCATAAAATAGGAAAATTTCTCCTTGATACAAGTACACATAAACAAAGTCAACCTTCAAAATGTTTGATTTTCAAACGAAATCATAGATTACAATGATATTATTTTCTATAAAACTCAACAAACTGCTAAAACCAACCATACTGTTATAAACTCTTATAAAAATATCTTAGACAACATAGCTGCCTCTATTTAATAATATCAATGGCTGTCTCGATCATGTTTATTAATGCATAAGCGCTCTCCATCGTACATTCGACGAGTAATACTTGTGAAAACCCCAATTGTATAGATCTTGATGACCAACAGATACTCCTACTGTATAAAAGTTGACGATCTATGGATAAGCCTATTATATAGGATTTGAGGCCTTACAGATACACCTACCATAGAGAATGTAAATGCTTGGAGTAGTTCTAAATACCACATCTCTCTGACACGTGTGAAAATCAGATAGAACTGTCGCAAGTTTATTTCAGGCAATGTTTTCTTTTTTTATCTTTGGCCTTCAGACGAACAAGCCAACCCTTGTTTTTTATCGTATCACTCTCTGCTCAGCGGAAGCACAAATCATCACAGAATTTTCTTTACAAAACCCGTCTTTTACTGAAAGAAAAATTATTTGGGAATTTTGAAAAACTGATAATGCCATTCGGTTCCCCGATTCCGAAAACCTTAGGACGAATGTTCCGAGTCTACTTTTTTTGAAGCTATGATTGTGTAATCTGTTTGTGTAATAAAATGTTTTTTTTCGCTTTGATCCTAATCCAGACAAACCAACAAACGAATAAACACATTTTTTTTTCGCATAACCTTTCCTACAGTCAAGGGAATATATCAAGTATATTGCGTGTAGTTCTCGATGTGGACGTGATAAGATGGCGGTTGGGTGCAGCTTACATATAAGCTTTTGGTTCTCAAACCGAGGAAAATCAATAGAAAATTTCTTTATCACGCTTCCACAGCAACGTAAAAGACGTTGAAGGACATCAACAAGAAGATTTAGATATTCTAAAGAGCTCATTTTCTAATTATTGGTGCATACGAACGATTATATAATAAGTATCAAGGACTGGCTAATGAAAAGTTTTTATTCGGACACAATTTTATTTTTTATGTTACTCTATTTAAATGAAGCATGATGATTCTTCAGATGAAATATTTATATATAAACATTACAGATTTCGAATTGATTTTAAAGTATATAGTTAATATGCTTGATCATCGCGCAGTAAGGCTGAATTTCTTTAATTTCATTTCTTTATTTCTGATGTAAGTGTAACTTTTTAAAAAAATCCGACTATGTTAAACTGTAGCGTGCAGTTTAATTCTTAATCTAAGCCCTTCCTAATCTTTTGTGCACACAAAACATCTAACAAATCTTTAAAAAAAATCGATAGAAAACAGCAAATTCTTTTTCGAGAAACACGCTTAATTAGTTTTTCTTAGTGTTCGAAACTCGATGTTTTTTCTGCGTAAATCTTAAAGAGTAAACGTCTGAATGCATATTTTGGCCATATTCTTCATTGTCATTATCCTACAAAAGTCTATAAAGCATTTGAATACCTCAAATTTTTAATTTTGTATTGCTTTGAGACATTTTTAAAGAACTTTCTACTAGGCCCTATGTAAAATCCTTAACATCCATAATAAAATCGATATGTCACAGTGGGTTCGAAAGTAGAAATGTTGGGCGATTCTACTATCTATAAAATTCGAAGATCCAAGGTTGAAACAAAACTGAGATTTTTTGAGTGGGGAATGAGCTCTCATAATGCCGATTCGAACATATATTTAGTATTGCATAAAATTAGGATACAAAATATTTTTCGAACTTTTTCAGTAGACAAGCTTTTTTCTTAGTTATAAGATTGATCAGATCCATTCTATTTGGAATGAATGGATCCGTCTGCGTACTAGTTTAGATCTTAAAAGTGACGTAAGTATATTGTTGATGACTTGGCAATGACCTTTTTTGACCAACGACAGCCATACATAAATACTATCAAATAACGTTCAACAAGAATCGATTCACTTGATGCTATACTAATGAAGTAAAAATATATCTATACGTGGGTCTATGGGGTCAGGAGCACGAATATGAGTATAAATATTGTGAATGCTTGAAAATTCCAGAATATATTTATTATTTCAGTGTCAGTAAAATTCTAAAAACTTCTTTTTAAAGATTCTAGAAGGCTAGTTATCTAATTTGATGCAAGTCTTCTGATATAGTTCTCAGTTTCAATGAATTAGTATTGATGCTATCGTACATATTATGCCCAATCATTCTCAGCCGTCTGTATGCATAATACAGCTTCATCACCATTTTCATCAAGTAGTTGAGTTTCGATATTTTCACCAATACCTAAACAATGGTAGAAAAGAATAATAAGTAAAATAGTTTATTATAATGACATACCAATTGAAAATATATTGCTCATGACACACATCTCATAATAGGATGTTTCATTTGAATATTTTTCGGTTTCTTCATAACCTTGTTTCGAATAAACTCTATATTCAGTGCCTGACTTGAGTTGAAGATCATAGGGTAGTCTATATCGAAATGTTTCTCTTGAATCAACACGTCGTATCAGCAGCCATCTCGAAATGTTAATAAATGCACACGCCGATGTATTTATTATAGCGATGTATCTTCCATCGAGAGCACATCCTTTTAAAAAAAAGAGGGAATGTATTAATCAAACTGTTTCATCTTCTCTATTTTAATCTGATCCTTACCGAGGCTGATAGATCCTTGACAGTGAAGTGTTTCCAGGTATGTTCGTTTTTTCATAACTGTAGTTTCGATCGTTTTCTGTATTTCAGTTTCACCCAATATATGTCGATAAATAATGATTTCATTCTCCAAGCTGATTTTTCTGGAAATATTGTATAAAAAGAATATAAAACTTTGTTTCAACTAAGAGCAAAATTTTTTACTTTCGTTGCATTTCTTCAGTACTAACTACCATTTCCATGATACTTTCATGTAAGAAATCTAATTCCTGCGATTGAGCTTCGAATTGATCTCTCTGTTGAATTTGAATGGTATTTAGATTGGATTCCAATTGAGCTTCAAGAAAGAAAACAAAACATTTTGTTTCCAACAAAGAATCAATAGTTGATGATAGTTGTATAACATTTTACTCACAGTATAATGTTTCCGATTTCGTTAGAGTTTCTTGTTCGTATGAATATTTTCTCTGAACTTGTTCATAGTCACTCTGAATTACTACCATAGCCTTTTCTTGTTTTCCTTGAACATTTTGTTGACAATCTTCTAGTTGCTTTAATTCAGTTTGTATTTCTTTGCTCTTCTTTTCATAATAAGCGATTGTTCCTTGATCAATTGCTGCATATAATATTCCGAAATCATGACGTATTTTCTTAATAATGTGTTCCCAGTCATGTTTCCAATCAGACATATCCACTGCAAAAAAGTCGCTTTTACTAAAAGTAAAAGAAACATTTTATTTATGCACAAAAGAAAACTTGTGATGTATATTCAATGCAATTCATACGAATATAAAGTTTGAGAAAACTCAGTTTGATATTTCACCAGTTGCATACTGAATTTCAATTCCTTTGCTTGTTTTTTCAAAACAGTCAAATCTTTGGCCAGTGTCATATATTGATGCATTGTCTTTCTACACATTGTACGCTCATTTGCAACTTCTTCTTCCAATGCAACATACTTTTTATGAAACTCAGTAAGATTAGCAGCAGATTCTTTCAATTCTTGCTGTAATTTCTCAATAGATCGTTGTTCAAACTGAGCCACTTGGTTATAGACTTGACTTTCCATTTCAAAATATTCGCGTTCCGATTCGTAGCTAACTGTATCATAGTTGAGTCTTCTAACATCAGCGTACATATGATTAATTTCGACACTTTGTTTACTAGTAGTATTCATAATGAATGCTTGTCGCCGTAATTCAGCCACTTTTAACATATATTTTGCATTTTGTGATTCCAATTGTTGCACGCGATCAACCATATAACGAAACTTTTTGTTCAAATCTGTTAGCGAACATTTTTCGCGTTGATGGTCTGTGCTTAAAACCGTTTCCAACTCTTCAATTTTGGCCAATGTTGGTGATACATAATCAAATTGACAACATGGAATTCCGTGTATAAAACGGTATGCAATGATTGAATTAGGTCCTTCAGCTTTTTCCTCTTCCATAATGTCATGTGAATCCGAAGACATTTTTATTCTAAAAATGTGCTAATATAGAAGAAATATCTGAAGAAATGCTAATAATTTGCCAATGATCTCTCCTCTTCCCAATATAAATCTTCTTTGGTGATGAAATAGAAAGCATTAAAAGAAAGGCTGAGAATTTTGAATAAATTCTCAAAGACGACGAAGAAAACGCCGAAAGAAAAACAGATTGACCTGGGTGACTACGGTAAGATAAACTATTCGTAAGGGGGAAAAGCAGCTTCTGGTGGGTCCTAGGAGCCATCAAAATCGATCAGAATTAGAGAAAGCCGATTTCCCAAGAGTATTGTCTCTGTATAAAGCTGGATCAGAAGTTTTCAAGGTCGAAAAATCCATATCTATAGACATATGTGGCATAGCGGTATACCTCCGTACTACAATATAAGTATAAAGGTTGGCCCGAAGTTTTGACCTGATTTATATAATAAATTTTTCTATGTTAAAACATTCAGTGCAAAATTTGGTGTGGTTCCTGAAAATGGCACTCAAAAAAGTTTAAGTCGGTTGACTTCTTTTTACAAAGTATAGAAAGGAAGGTATAGTCTTAGAAATTTTAATATCAATTAGAAAAACTAGAAAGTATCATAAGAAAAAAATAGTGAACTAAGTCCGACGTAAATATTTATCTTATGATGTATTCACTTTTAATTTATTGTATAGCGTGGAACCATGGGAGGCCAATCACTTTTTTCTTGTAATTAGGTAGGTAGTTGATAGAAAATAGGTTTGGCCGAGAAAAACTTCTAAGAAGTACTTGACGTCCAGAAGGTTCAAGCTGCTACCTCGGAACATTTATGATTGAGTAGATCACCTCAGTCGCTCGAATATTTCGAGTTCATACTTTAGGCACAGCAAGGCGGATACTAGACTAGCTAAAACTCCAAAAGATTTCTGCTTTCAATGGATTGTTATAGACCTATGACATCCTTAAGCACAACCATTTTTATACAATCAAAATAAAAGCACATTTTTCACAGTACATGCATACATTTCGTCTTGCTTAAGAAGGTCATACTTCAGTAACAATTCATTGAAAGCACAAATCCTTTGGAGGCTTTGCTAGTCTAGTATCATCATCATAGTTGTTTCGAGATAGCAGCTTAGATCTTCTGCATGTCAAATACTACTTAGGAATTTTTTTCGATAAAATCTATTTTCTTTCGATTATCCACATAACTGTAAGAGAAGATTTGATTAAAAAAAATTCTCCCAATAATGGCTAGCTTTCCATTCGAATCAGAACTTCTGATCAAACCTTAACCGATACATCGCAATAATCCTTATATCCCAAAAAAGCATTACGCTTTATACTACAATATACATTATACTTCAGAATGTCATTTTCCTGTTAAAAATAAATAAATTTACATTAAATTGTTCTGCCGATTTGAGTATGTATCATTTTCCAAGTGCTATCTGAGGTGGTTTCAGGTTACTCTTAGGCCCTCAGCAAATATTATACAGGAGCACCCCTAGGACCTCAAGCGCTATTGTAGAGGGATATTCATAGATCCTTAAGCCTTATTATACAAGACTATCCATGGGATCTGAAGTCCTATTATATAGAGGTATCGATAGGTTCGCAAGGACCATTTTGCCACTATCCTTATATTATAAGACTTGAGGTCCTATGAGTACTCCTGTATAATGGGACTTGTGAGTATCCATACATAAGTAGAGATTAACTCTAAAAAGCCTATGAAAGATAGTCCTTGGGAAGTTATAAACACTGAAAGAGATACAATAATTTAATTTAATTTAATTAATGGGGAAAAACAAACAAGTTAAATTAAAATAAATATAAATTGACATTCCTAGTTATACCACTATTGCTATACTTCAGTACTTCTTGTATTTGCCCCAAAATCTAATTCCGTATTATATCCATACAAAATATTCCTACTTTTTCTCCATACCAGTCATTCCTTCACTGGTAGTTGTTTCCTTACGTTTTTTTCTTTTCTGTTACATCATTCCCCACTTCTTTTTCAATGACCTTTATTTTATCTGTAAACAAGTTCGCGTATTTCAATAGCATGGAGTTTCTTCAAAGTGTTTCCAGGTTAAGGATCTCGATCTGTCTATCTATTGGATGAGTTTCTAATAGTGCATGCATATACTAATAGACTATTCTCTTTAAGAATAGCCAACCTATATTATTTTAATTTCATTACAATTATATTAAAAGTCTCTTTTGTAGTCTTTAGAAATAACAGAAATACTGTACCTCAGAAGCTTCCTATCAAACGTACATTGATGAATATTTTAGTACCATGAGAAAGTAGCAGGAATCAAATATTACTATTGTGATGGATCTTTTACTTAGATGTACCGAATATAACGAATCATACACGTTTCTTGTCTCTTATTGTCTTATAAGACAAGGGTGATCTATTCAATATGATAGAGAAATTAAAGTAGCCTTTCATCTCTGAACGATACTAGCAGATGTATATTCGTGAGTATCTTAGTATTATTATAGAAAAAGAAGATCGAAGCACGGTTCATTTCTATACAATCTTTTATCTTTATATCGGAATTCTAACATATCATACAAGTGGAGTATTTATTGGATTTGAAAATAAGCTCTAAGAACTTTAGATTCAAGATAAATTTGAGTATATTTTAAATTAAGGTAAACCTGCCACGTTATTTCCTATCATATAAAGTCATGAAAGTGGAAGTAGTTCTTGCTTTTTCTTTTCTTGTTTTTATCCTATTTTACTGTTTAAGGAAATAATTACTGATTAATGACTGTTTGTAAAGTGACGGGAAAAAGTTTAAGGCATCTTTTGTTTTTTTGATCATTCTCATCAAAGACTAAGTATTGTGGCCATTCAACTACTGATGTCGATAGCTCTCAGAAAGACCTACAAACTTACTATATTAGATAGATTAACAACGAATTAATTCATTTTTTTTTGAGGGAAAAAAATTTAAGGCACTGTTTGATAATTTCTCTTTACCCAACGAAAACAGACAAGACAGAATATACTTAACAAAGAAATAGCCAAGTTGAAATGGAACATACTTGACTAGGCTCCAAAAAGTTCGGATCTTAATCCGGTGGAAATGCTACGGTCCGTTATGGATAAAAAGTTGGCTTCCAAACCGATTTATTCGAAAACAGCACTCGTCGATCATCTTAAGGAAGAATGGAACAATATCGATAAAGATTTACACACCAAACGGATCGAATCAATGCCAGATAAAATCCAAAGATACAGATCTCGAAAAATGCCTTAAACTTTTTTCCGCTGAACAGAAATTATTTCCCTAAAAAAAAATTAATGAATTCGCTGTTAATCTGTCTAATATATTAGGTTTGTAGGTCTTTCCGAGATCTATCGAAATCAGTAGTTGGATGACCATATTACTTAGATTTTGATGAAAATTATCAAAAACTAAAAGATGTCTTAAATTTTTTTTCCGCCATTTAGTACTATTTATCAGAATGAGGAATGCATAGCTTTATTTAGCTGAAATTAATTTAAAAAAAAAACACTAATTAGACGAATTCACTCTAAACTTAATATCTATTGTTTAATGATTCAATAATATTTGACAAAAAATATTAAAATAAATTCACTTAATTAAGGTTTTCCACAACGTAAAGTTAAATAGAATGGTTCACGCGGATCGGACAATCTTTCACATTTTCATACCTACCTTTGTCAGGTTTATTCGTGCAATGAATACTGTTATTATTATATTAAAAACCACAAGTAATATACTATTTATTTCTATGCGCCAATCAATTTTTTTCTCCGACTATGGCTTGCTTATCACTATCCATGTCAATATCACTTATCGAAATCTGATTACTTTTTCTGCACAGATGTACTAATCAGATTTTGTTTTGTGCTGTAATCAGCATGATACAGACTTGAGGATTTTAGATAAAAAAAAAATTCACCTACATTCTGTTAAAAGATAAGTAGCTGCTATTTAGTTTTATGCATTCTCTTATTTGAATAAATATTGAATAAAGCCTTGAAATAATTGTTTGTCGTGAACAAACTTTGAGTGGTGAGGAGTTTTTTATGAGTACGGTGTGCGAACAAGTTGGTTTTTTTACCGCACATATTTTGAGAATGAGTGAGATTTTTTATTTTATCAGCAATACAGAATTTATCGCAAAAATTAAAATTTACCTGTATGGTTAATTTTGGACGAAAACTTTCCCTCACTGTAAAAAGATCCTGTAGAATTTAGTGACCACCTCTGAATCGAATAGACAAATATACTGTCTTGTAGAGCTGAGAAAGACGCATCAAATAGTATATAGAAACTTATGTTTTGGTTGAATTTTGGATAAACTCCAGCGAATTTACTATTAGTGGAGTATTATTCCAAATTGTGACTAATGACTCATTAATATGATCCTTAGTATCGATTGAAGAAAAATATGATTTTTGATAGATATCATGTCATATCTATCAAATATTTGATAATGATAGATCTAAATGTATCGAGTCGCGTCAGTCATCGAAGAGATGATCAGACGTCAAACTTTGTCAGAAATTTCATATAAAATAGGGCTACAAAACGCACTAATGAAGGACTTTTCAAAATGTTAGCGAAGTATTCAAAACTGCCACGCATTGATAACTGCTCTCTAAGTTTTTCATCAAACTTTTCTTTTTTTTTTCTAAGACATCTTATTTTTTATAATACGATGTCTTAGATCATGCCCTCCTTTTTATATCTAATATCATACTCATGTTCAGCGATCAAAACTATATCAAATAAGACTACTTTCTAATATTCTGACATGTCATTTATTCATAAAACAGAGTATCTTTTTGAAAACTCATTATGGTAGACCGATTGAAGGCTTATTTAAATTATGATCTATCTTTATTTTCTTCTTATTATTTACAGAATGGGCGTGTAAAATAACAAACATTATTATGAATGTGTGACCAGTCCTTCTACGATGTATATATATCCAGATCATTGATTAAAGAAAAAGAAGGATGAGTGAATACATAGGAAACGTACCATGATATAAACGACCATCTCGGAATCGGCTGAAACTTGCAGAGCTTATAGAGCTCAACGAGTTGATAATTTTGGTATAAAATAATCCTAGATTTCCATGTGGTTTAGCTAAAAACGGACCAAAATTCAGTTATATAGATTTAGCATAGAATATGCTAAGACTGGGAAAAGTTGGTTGTTTTAGAGAATATTCCGAGAACATTTTCTTTCGTAATTTATAACCAGGAAACAATAATCTATATATATATTCTTATAGCTTATGTTCATCTTCGCATAGCGAACTTTTTAATGGCAAGACAATACGTTGACCACTACAAAATCTTTGTCTTGCAATATGAAGCGTCTGCCGAATTGAGGTGAATAATGGCATAGTAGATTTTATAGCTTATCGCTTGCTCAACCTATTGGTATTATAAACTTTTCGCTTGGTTCTGATTTTCGTCTACTAGAGAGGCTGAATGTTTATCTACCGATGTTATATGACAGATTTGTGAGAATAACTCGATGAAATTATCTGAAAATTTCAAAGATTCCTATCGAAAAAATGCTTAACTACATTGCTGAGATAAAAGTAAACAAAAGCTTTCGATAAAACTATAGAAGCCTTTAAGATTTGCACATTCTTATAAAAAAGTATCCAAACAAATTTCATCGAAGTGAAATCGACAAATTTGAACATTGAACAGTGTAGCTATTCTTTTGACAGATTACAACTGTGAGATGATATGAAAGAAAACGAAATTGTTTCTAATATCTAACAGACTCTTTCCTCTGTTAGTTAACACCTATTTTGATTGAAATTTTCAGATAATTTCATCGAGTTATTCTCTCAAATCTGTCATATAACATCGGTAGATAAACATTCAGCCTCTCTTATAGACGAAAATTAGAATAAGGCGAAAAGTCTTATAATACCATAAGAGAGAACAAGCGACGCGCTACAAAATCAACTATACCACCATTCATCCAAATTCAGCAGAGGCGTCCTATTGCGAGACAAAGATTTTGTAATGGTCAATCTATTGTCTTGCCATTAAACAGTTCGCTTAGCGGAACTAAACTATTTGATATATACGTGGTTCGATAGAGCTGAACATAATCTATCAGAATATATATATATAGATTGTTGTTTCTTGGTTATAAATTACGAAAGAAAATATTTTCGGAATATTCTCTTAAAAAAACCAAGATTTTCCAGTTTTAGCATATTTTATGCTAAATTTATATAAATGAATTTTGATCCGTTTTTAGCTAAACTACATAGAAATCTAGGATTATTTTATACCAAAATGACCAGCTCGTTCAGCTTTACAAACCCTGAAAATTTCAGCCAATTCTGAAGTGTACACACCAAACCACTTTGCCTGATGCCCGTTGTCAAGGAAATAATGTCCATTCCAACTATGATGAAATTTTGCTTTCTATCATTCTTTGCTTCCGTATAAAAAGTGGCACAATGTGATTTTTCTCTTTTTCATTTATGCAACTGTTCATAAAAATAAGTTAGATCCAACAAAAAAAGGTACTTTGAAATAGGGAAATATACGTCGCTTTAGACATACCATTAATAATCAGCGCACCATCTATAACAACTTTCATCGTACACAAATTATTGCCATTCTATTTTCAAAGAAATACAAAAATTCAAACTATACAAAACGCTAAATTCTTACGATCAAGCATATTTGATATTTTCTTTCAGGATGAACAGTAATAGAAAAATCATAAATGGATAACAAAATTTATATGAAACTGTTTTATTTCGGAGTATATTGTTCAAACGATATACAACAAGTATATAGCTGAGAAAAATATTGCCATCAGTCTTTGTTTATTAAAATATTCATTTAAAATTTTTGATCGAACAATTCAGTTTTAGCAGTGAGTTTCAATCTGATCATTCTTATTTTTGCCATGATATTCTACCATATGTATAGGTGATTGTGGTACATGTTTATGTGTAATGTGATTTGTATCGATTGCCACAGAATTGTTATTTAATAGATTGTTTGTTGTTTTGTTAGAAAAACGTTTTTGTATTAAAAGAAATACTGGAAAAATCAATAGTTTAAATAAAAGAAAAATAAGACCGAATAAATCCATACATAACACTAAAATTGAATAATATGTAATATAATAATATTTCGTAAGTCAAAAATTTTCTTCGATTCACATGTTTCAATTTTTCTTTTACACTTCTAAACAAATCTTTTTTGATTAATTCGATTTTATAATATCAAATCTAATCTAAAAAATTTCGATTGTGAATTTTGATCAACCGATTTATCCACTACTATAATAGAGAAACATAGGCTAACATTCTAGATATATTATTTTTTCCATGTCCTAAAAAATAATGGTTGGCACATAATGAATGAACACATTTCCGTTTCATTTTTCCACCTTATGATAAGAAAACAATATATATTACAAGATGCAGTGTGAAAAGCTCTACAATCTACATTAGAGACTTGCGGACCCAAGTTTGATCTGAACCCGGGACAGACTATAGATGAAGGTATAAGATTTCAGATCTTTATTGTTCACTCTAAAAGAATAGTCAGTGCACAATCATTTTTTGTTCATTTTCTTAGTACTAATATTATCTATATCCGTAGATTATTACAAACCGGATCCTCAAGTCAACCATTTGAAATCTCATAATCAACGCAGACAGCACTATATTTTCCTATTATAATAGTGGATAAATCGTTTGATTACATCTCAAAATTTTTTATGTTGTCAAATGCTAAATTGACATCTTCTATTTTATATGTTAATTATAGTTGGTAACATCTTACTTGCGAAAAGAATCGTGTTGAATACAATTTCATATATTCGTGCAATTGGTTCTTGAGTATTCTTCATATAAAATTCTGATTCAGTTATATCGATCACTAAAGTCATTTTTGTATGTAAATAACGATAAAATTCTCCTTTCTGTGAAAATAGTACATCATCTGTTAAAGTATTTATAGTAAGTGTAGGTAACCAAAGACTTGTATATGTAACATCATCAAGCAATGCCATGTTAGCTGTTCGATTAATCATTTTAGTCATTTTCATATTTATTGTTGGATTAGATGTTAAAGTTTCATTTTGACTAAATAAAACTTGACAATAATTCATTTGTTGAACTGTATATTTGCCTTTATTAATAGTTGTAGATGGAGATGAGAAACAAATACGAATTCCACCAACAAAATTTGGACCAATTAAATCAAATTGAATTGTAAGAATATGTTGTGGGAGAATAATAGAAGTATAAACTATACTATTATTAACATGACAATTAAAATCTTTTAATGGAATACTTAATCCATGACCTCGATTTTGTTGAATTGTTAAATTTTTACATGTAAAAGCTGTACTAATAAATTGAATAAATAAAGTTATAATCTGTTGATCAAGTAAATTAAATATTGGTTTTTCTTCTTCATGTTTATGCATTGAGAGTAATTGTAAAGAACTCGTAAATTTTGAATTGAATAATATATTATTACAAGAAACTTTCATTCGTTCATTTGTTGTTGTCTGTTCAAATGGATAAAGATAAGAAAATGAAATACTAAATTTACATGCAAATGTAATGAGAACTAATAAAGAAAATGATATAAGTCCACCTAACCAAAATTGTCCATCATTAATTAAATCAATTTGTGTAAAAAATTTTTTAAATATTTCTCCATGTTTAGATTTTGAACGATGTAAACAAAATTTAATTAATAAAAATATAATTATAGTTAAACATGACCAAAATACTGGTGAAATTAAAAGACAATGTTGAGTTGCATCAGGAACTTTTAAAATATTATAAAGAAGTAAATCATTAAATTGTGTTGATTTAGGTGATTCCAAATATGGTTCTGCTTGATCATAACTTGTCATTTGTGTTAGATTGATTTCATTCAAAGCACCAACAAAACATAAAGATGTATTTGTATTCGAACATTTTTCGCATATCTTTCCTGAATTACCATTATTTTTCGAATGTAATGGACAAATTATACAAGGTCCAACACTTGTTTTATTTTGATAAGTACCTGGAATACAAGATTTTGAACGATAAATTATGATGTTTGGACTAATTGACTTGTCAATTAGACTAGTAGAATAACCTGGCGAACTTCCACGTAAAATAAGAGCACGAGATGGATTAAGAACAAGACCGAGATTTTGTGAGTTCCATGATACAAGATTTAATATACGATAAGGTTGGGATAACTGATTCAATAACTCGATTGGTTGTTGATTATTTGGAAAGACGAAAATTGGTTTTATATTTATTTCTTTATCACAAAAATTATAAACCTGCAAAATATAAATTCAATTATGATCAAAATCAGATCTCTTTAACCGTAGTAGTCTTAAAGTGCATCATTTTTGACTCGTACTCAAAAAAAAGGGCTCGATATCAGCTAATATCATCGATCGATTTGCGTATTCTTCTATTTCCACAACGTCATCAATGCACTCGTTTACATTGGACAACAACCTAATCAACAACGACAAAAATAGGTCGGTACCAATATTGTTTTAGACTTGATAAAGAACTTTAAACGAAGATAATTATTTTTACAGGAACATTACATAAACATAAACGAGAAATTCCTAGTGAGTTCCAGTCAAATAAAATTCGCGAAGTTAGTTCACCCATTTTTGCTTTTAAAGATTACTTAACGTTAGTTTCATTTGTTCCCAAACAAAATGAATCATTTTAATTACTATCTTCGAAACATCATGATAATCTCATCGACAAGAAAAGCGGAAAACCCAATATTATTCTCGAGTACAATAAAACAAAAAGAGATATTGATACTTTGGATGAAATGTACCATAAATGTATCGTCAAAAGAGGCACAAGACGATGGTCACTTTGCATTTTTTACGAAATGATTGATATTACTAGTATAAACGCATTGATCATGTGGAATCAAAATAAAAGATATAAACGTCACTATCAAGACGGATACAAAAGTAAAATAATAATATATTATACCAGTAAAGTGCAAAAAAGATTTTGAACTACTAGGCTTAATTGTGTATAATATGAATGATTGCCAATATTTTCTATAGTATTCATATCTTTGAGCGAGAATCCTTCTGATGTTATCAGAAAAATTTGATAATTGATCTATTTAATTACTATACTTGCCTGTACTTGAGACAAAGACCAAGGCAAGGTTGGCATTGAATGAGCAAGTACAGCATAAGTATTATCATCTAACATAGCAACTGATTTTCCAAATAATATACCTTCTTGTGATGAAACATGAGTTTTAATAATCACTGGTGCTTCTGATTTATTTTGAGCAGACAAAATAATAACCGTATCCAATTGTGGAATTCCGATAATAATCATATTTGATTCTTCATGTAAAGAAATTGATAACATTGTATATTGTCTTTGATCATCCAAATCATATGTAGAAAAAGATTCTCTAGAAATTTTTATCATTTTCGATGGTATTAAAATCGATGAATTCGACAAACTGCCACTATACAAGTAGGCAAATACTTCGGCTTCTGTTACACGATAAGCAAGTAAAAAGAAACGATAATCTTTGGTAATAACAAGTCCTTGAGCAAGAATGAAACTATCTTGATCCCACAGTTTAATGTTACTTAATTCTACACTAGTGTTTGAATTTATATCTAAACAAAGTGTATCAGTCAACTGCACGACATATACATATGTTCCATGTGGATCTATACCAAGAGCTAAAGTTTTTAACTCATATGTTGATGGTAATGGCCTCCATAGAATAGACTCTAGATATATATATCCAGAATTATCTATGTGAATTACTGTCAAAGATAGATTATTATCTATATCTTCACCTATTACTGCGAGTACTGATAAACTACTATTTTGTATAGAATTTATAACAATTTTATAGATATAAGCAAGAGATATAGGCAAGTTGAAATGTTTGTAGGTATAAATTGTGGTACGTCCATTAGATGACCATGAATCTACGAAAATTGTTAATTGTCGAAGATGATTCTCTACAAAAACGACATGATGTTGATTTATTGCCAAATATGTTCCAAATGCATAATCATCATTTTGTTCGAATGATTGTTGTTTTACTTCATAAATGTTTATATATATCAGCAAAAAGTAGAAGAAATAATACATTTTCATATTTATTGATTATTTTTAATCTATATAAAAATAATACATAGTTTTATTCATTTGGACTGTTATTACTTGTACAAATAAGCATACAATGAACGCAATCTCGTCCCCGATGGTCTTGAGTTCGATTATGCACATAAGTTCAACAACATTAATCTTTATCGTAGGATATAAACGTATGAATTGATTTTGAAGATATTTATATAATATAAATTTAACTCTTTTAGATTCAGCACGAGTTATTTATCAAAATACGTACAGCTTTCGGTTAGAAGAACAAATGTGCCATAAAACTATACTAACTAGATTTATGGAAAGGAAAATATCTTACTTTATCTTTTTGAGCTGACTAATTCAATCCATAAAATAAATGTCTTTGCAAAAGTTTTTCATTATTTCAAACGCAAATGATAAGAAAATATAAATGCATCATTTATATTAATTATTATAAACGTGATAAATGATGACTCTGCTGTAAAATTAAAAAAATAATAATATTTTTTTTCTCCATTTGTCGTCTACTGTACGTGCCATAAATTATAGCTTTATTGTAAAGCTAAAAAAAACTAATAATTTTTTTTTCTCTATTTATCATCTATTTTAAATATTATAAATGATGACTTTCCTGACAGCTTAAAAAGTAATAAAGACTGTTTTATTTCATTAATCAATGTTATAAACTAGCTATACCCTGTGCAAATTGCACGGTTTTTTCGGTCTTGAGCGAAGTATGATTATCATATGTTGTGTAATTAACGAGAAGTGTACAGAGGCTCGTTACCATTACCCAGGAAACATTACGAGAAGATAAGCTTGACTTGTTTTCCACTATATAAAATATTTACAAGACTTCAGAAAACATCACATTCTTGATTCTGTTTGGTTTCTGGTTTTGTTTTTAATTAATGATTTGTACGCGAATAGATGTAGGGGAGTGCACTCGTGAAAAGGTAACGTAAAATTGATCGTGATTGAATACTAACTGGGACAGCAGCAGTCCTAACCAACAAATAACGTGCGTCGTTTTGTCTCACGTAACCCTCAACTGTGAAAGAGATAATAAAGTTATATATATTAAATCAAAATAAATTATATCTCAAACAATTTTACAAAAAAGATTTAGTATTTTTTACGAATGTAACGATTTTATCAAACATATATGACTTTATTATGTCTTCCACAATCGACGGTTAAGTGAGACGAAACGATGAACGTTACTTATTTACTTAGTTAATTTGGATACAAAAGAAAAACAATTATTTCCAGAAAGTGTTCAGAAAAGCTTAAGTTATTTTTGATAACTTTCAGAATCGTCATCTATTGGTAGATGGACGATCCTTCTTTCCGACATATTGTTGTTATTGGACAGTTGTTCTTTTCCTTTTTTTTCTCTTTCTCTCCTGGCTATTCAGTTGTTGTCGTTATTTTCTTTTATGAACATGTTGTTGTTTTCTCTGGGAACAGGTTGTTTTTTTGTTTTCTTTCTTGATAGGAAGAATAAAGTTCTTCGTGGTTCTTCACCTCATCATCGTTCCCTCCTTTCATTCCGAAGACAGATCCTAACAATAACGACAATCCTTTTCGAAACTTAACAATTTTTGTTATGAATTCGTTTTGCAGTTAATGTTCGTTTTCGCTATATAACGGGTCTATAATATCTTCTTTCATATCATTTAGCCCGATACCCCTAAAAACCTTACCTATTGAAAATTTACATAAACAACAAAATGGCTATGGCTAGCAGCGTACCCAGAAAAAAATAGGGGAATTCAATCCCCAAATTTTCCCAGTTTTATGTAAAAAGCATCACTTTTCAACACTCAGAAATTTTTACAAGACAGAGGGGCTGAGACATATACAGGGGGATCAGCATCTCTTAGCCCTGTGCTAGTTTCGCCACTATCTATTACCAATTGTATTTCTAGTACTTATTTTAATTGTTTAAAAATTATTTTGTGTGGACAACACACTACCTGCTAATTGGCATGGTTTTTCATCCTTTTGATACACAATCACAGAGGTAACCATATTCGACCAAAAAGAGATAAATGTGTTAGGGTATTTGGCTCTAAAGACTAGCTAGTACAAATCTACCAAAGGAAAACATTATTATGATAATCAGATTTAAGCTTAATTATGCCAGAATAACTCCAATTAGCCTCAACGGTGCTTAATTACCATTAATGATACAGATGAACGGCTAGTCGCTTATCAGTACCCCTCCGGATCGTCAATCACGGCTAGCTGTCTTTCTGTGCAGCCCTACCATTTCATTTTTTCTAATTTTTTGTTTAACATCCATCCCCTTCCCATTTATCTTTCGGTTTCTCCGAATTAACGTTCGATTGCCGAAAACACTCTAATTGGGCAACGTTCTTTACACATGCCAATATCAAATTTCTGATTGCTTAAACATTCAGCCTAGAAAAGTTTCATTAGTCGACAGTCCAACACCAAAAACCCCTACTTGCCCGGACCCCTCAGTTGAATAAATCTGAGGTTAAAAAACTGATCAGTCGAGAACCCAAAATCAAACGAATGAGATTGGACGAAAATAGGCCATGGAACAGTTTGATTGGTCAAAAATCCGAGGTCGAAAGAATGTGATTGGTCGAGAAGCCACCGCCATAATCCCTAATTGGCTGGCTTTAAGACTTGAGAAAATGTATTTTGTAGTCGAACGTTTTTCTACCTTTGATTTAGGACAAACAAATACGCACACAAACTTTGTAGCTTTTTTTCGTATGACCCTCCCTTCAATCGAGAGAGTAAAGAAAAAAAAAATGATATTTCACTATATTATCAATTATGAGAAGCCACTAATGCTATCTATTCCTCTTTTTCCTCTAGCATGATGTCACGACATCTTTCGCACGCGTGACTAAAAAGAGAAAAACATCTGCTATGCATTGAGCGTGTGACAACATATGTCATGACGCCAGGCGTATATAGGCCGTACGTATTGAATAGGGTTGAAAAATCACCCTCAAAAATTATTATTGCAACACAACACAATAAGAAACAGAACGATTAAGTTTGCTCGTTTGTCGAGCATGTGTCTGGTAACTGATACGTTATTATTTTTTTTCTTTTCTTCAATACTCAAAGACAGTAAGACAACTCATTTTTCTATCGTTCTTGCATACATATAAAACTCAAAGAATTGTTTCGAATTTTTAGTTACTGAAGTTTTCAACTATTCGAATATTGAAAGTTGAGGGTGAGGGTGAGGGTGAGGATGACTGGATGAAGAGTGAAACTGAGAGCGTGGGGGATGAAGACAGTGAGGTGTTGATAACTACTCACAAAGCAACACTGTGGAAGATAATTTAAAGTTCATATAAGATGTGTTATGATCTGGGCATTGCTTATTCCTATTCGTCACAGTGCGAAAATTGAAATCGTTAACGCGAGCTGCATTTCGCCCAAGCCGTACTCCTAGAATGCTCGAATAATTGAAAACTCGAAGAGAATTTCAAAATTGGAAACAAATTAATGATTTTTACATTACTATAAATACATTTTCTAGTTTTTTGTCTAGATCACTGCATTGTGTAGTGGACAGAAAATTTTCTCCAAATAAGTTTTTTTGCTTTTTATTTCGAACACCGAATTGTTACTATAGAGCAGAAATTTTTATTTCAAATATTTATTTTTTTCTTTTCTTCAGATCAGATTCAATAGAAAAACGACTACACACTAAGTTAAAATGTGTCATATATACTGTATTTTACGACACATTAAAGTGCGACAGGAAGAGCTCACTGCGACACTTTGCTTCTAGCGGACCCACGGCATATTTTTGAGCACGTGGAGATTTTTTTGCAAAAATCGGATTATTAACCCTTTCGCGCCGTCATTGTTTAGCGAAAAATATGTTTCGGTTTTTTCAAGAAAGTCTTTATTATGGTTGGTGGAAAATTGCGCGTCAAAAAGTCACAGCGGTCTGCTTCATTGCCCCAAAACTTAGCACTGAATAGTCTTCGCCAGATCCGGAGTCATGAATTTTTTAAAGAAATGCACGCCACTGTAGAAAATGCTCGATCCTGCGAAGTGTTTTAGTCCTGTATCCATCCAAATGCTTTCTTTTCCAAAGGAGGATATTGTATGAACATCCTGGGCTCCATTGTTTTGTATTATAATTGTTATTAGAAGCATTTCGCTATATTGATAGACTTACTTTATGTGAAGACTCTTGAGAGAGAACAAAAGATACTTGAAGTTTCGCACTAAAAGTATATCTTTCTTATAAAACTTCCGACACCCAAAATCTCTCTCGTTATAGTAGAAGAAGCTCCTTAGCCACAAGTACCGAATATCGCTTCGAGCATCATTTGATATTTGTATCTAAGAAAAAACGGTACCGTCCCGTATATGGAACACTCGGCGCGAAAGGGTTAATACTTTTTCAGTTTAATTCGGATTAATGGTATCTTATTTTGTATCTGAAGACAATCAGATCGTAAGATCTGACTGTTCTGAAATTCTCAAATTTCGACAGAGCCACTCCGAGTCAGTCAATTCTTGGCCAGCTAGCGACCTCTTAAGAAATTCTCGAATAATAAATGGTCGCGAAATATCTGAAAAAAAAGATATATGAATATGTATCAATTTAGCACATTGAATCGACTCATGTAGCTTCATGGGCGAAACAAAACGGTGAATGAACAGGTGACATATACTACGCCACATAAAGAATGCGACACATTCGTACATATATTAATTCGACATATTTTATTTTAGTATGTAGACACTTCCCTTTTGTTCTTACTTTTTTTCAAACAATTTCTGCTGCTAGATCTGAATGTGATAAGTGGATGCGAATTCCACTACGGCAATACTCATAATCGTTGAATCAAAAATACTGTTAAAAGCCATAAGTTCCTCGTTCGTACATTCTACGCTCAATTCTTTTCTGTATTAATATATCGAATAAGTAACTTTGTTCTGTGCTTGAGCTATGTTCTTCTTGCTATTATGCCGAGGTGTTCTTGTTTTCTAGATTCAGTATCAACATTTTTATACGCCATCCATCCGTCTATATGGCCGCAAAGAACGTAAACTCCATCGAAAGCCTAATCAGTTGTACGATTTGTCTTGAATATTTTGATGATCCACGCATATTGCCCTGTTCGCATACTTATTGTTTTAAATGTATTCGACGAATGGCCTCTCACAATAACGATCAGTTCGAGTGTCCACTACGTGATGGAACTAAAATTCGAAAAGAACAAATTGATTCACTGCCTCTGAACAGAGTTGTACGTGACATCATCGAGCAGTTAGGTAAATGAATTGACTGATTTAATTAACGAACCTTTCCTAAATTTCACATTTATCCAGACTAGCAGTCATCTAATCTGCTAATGACGTGTGTGAGCATAGAGTATAACTCACTTTCATCAAATGAAGATTATCAGGTGCATCAGGAGCTTCTTCAGATTAGAGATACATCAATTCCGATCGGAATCGAATGGGTATAATAACAATCCAAACACTCAAAACCCATGTGACATTGCGCATTTATTAGATCCATTGTTGTAAGAGGCGTCAAATAACTATTTGTTTCGCTAACCATAAAAACCAAAGTGGATATGACTCGAACTTTTCCAAGAATCATCTATTTCGTCGATTTTCGATTCATCCAAGTCAGGGAAGATCAACTCTGAAGAATAAATCGTCGAAAAATTCTGAAACTTTCAGAGCAGATAGATCTCGTGCATTATATCAAAATTTGCGGTAGACTTGAGCTTGCGTAAAACTTCCTCCATAAGATAAAGAGACTGCAAGTACGAAAAATGACCTGAAGTTTGTCCACCTTTTCTCCGAGACAGTTCGACCGGTTGAACTGAAAACTTTTTTATGGTTGTATTCTTCGTTCCGGAGAGTCAAAATACTAGAAGCCCTGTGACAAAGCATCCTTTTTCGTTGTAGCGAAATCTACTGAAAAATCATTATAGCAATATTTTTTCAAAAAAAAACATGCACTCTGATTTGTTCCAAGTTACTACAAAAAAAATGTTCAGCTCAATTGGTTGACGAATTTCGGAGACAAAGGGGACAAACTTCAATTTTTCTCTTTGAAAGTTGAATTTGAAAAAAACGAAGCACGAAATCACGTTTTTTGAGTTTTAGCATAGTTTCTTAGTTTTTCTCGTTTATCAATGCTGAACGAGAGGCTTTCTATTCTCAAAATATGCTCAGTAGTTGAGGGGCACTTCACTTTGTATACCCACTATAAAAAGTCAAAAAAGAAAAGGTGGAAATATTGAGTCGAAAAGGGATGGAGTATCCCTAACATCAAGCCCAACACGAATATTCATTGAATCTCTCTTCCATTCCAGGATCGCAAAATGCTTCTCTCGATGCTACCGGTACACAAAAAATAAGCACTGTGACTACAGGAAATGAAGTTTCAGCGACAACAAGTGACATTCCAAATCCTTCAAATGACTATATTCAGGTGCAATATCATATTCCAGCAACATTTATATTCGGTTGCTTTACTAGTACTATACTTTCTTCTTCTCTTAGAAAGGTATTCAATTCGCTGAGCAAGCTACACAAGAAGATAAGGCGCAGAATTATGAAGCTGCTGCACAACATTATATGACAGCAGCTAATTGGCTCCTGCAAGCGATGAAATGTCAGTATTTGAAGTGACTGTTTTCGACAAAGAAATTAAAATGTGAATGTATTTAGACGGTGCGATGTGTTCTCAAATGAAACAAGTGTTACGACCAAAAATCGATGCTTATGTCAGACGAGCAGAAGAGATCAAAGAAGTAATAATGGGTCGGTCATCTAGCCTCACTTTTTCAAGTGAATAACTCACTCGATAGAGAACATTTTTCTACGTGCATTCTCCAGTTTTGACATTCTTTCAATGTACCTAATTGAAGTTTTTAATGGACGCAAGGCTAATTTTTTAGTCAAATGCCGTTCCCGGATGTAGCTGGTGTATGACTGTTTTCGAGCATGAAGTGAATGCTATTGTTTCCTCGATTTTCCAATGTCTAGATTAAATAGAGACTTTTTTTTACACACGAGCTGTTGCCGAAATTGGGTAGGAAAGCCTTCATTGAATGAAATGTGAAATTGGTGATATGGACTTTTTCTGAACACGTTTCGACTCCCTGTTTGTTTGAAAATATGATCGAATCAGGAACAATTTCATGCTCAAAAGCGAGCTGTGAGTACAGAAGTTAGATGTAACTACATGCATTCTTGTAATGAGTTGTTTGGTTATTAATACATTCACCACGATGGGTTCCACTGGTGGGACCCGCTCGGTTTTCACAAGAAATTTAATGGAAAAACAGTTTCTGTCTCTTTGTTGTTCAATGGAAAACAGAAAGGAGTGTGTCATCTAGTCCGTCCTGCCGCTGTTTCAGTTATGTATTACAAAGGATGATGTTTTTCATTAAAGCAGTCCAGACAAAAAAAGGATCACAATCAGAATAGAAAGTTTTTTATTTTTTTTGCTATTGCATTACTTGCTTCTCTTGATTGTTGTTGGCGGATTTTATCATAGCAACCAACACAACGCCTTCGAATATAATGACCATGTCCTTCTTTTTCTGCTAGCTTGTGATCGGCGAGTTTACATTTTCCTTGGTCAGTTTTTTTCTGTCTCACACCCAGCTTCAGCTTCTCGAACGGCATACCAAGTGGTAAAGATTGGACAAGACTTTCTCAAAACTGTAAAATGGTAGTTTTGTTTGCAGCGGAGTGTTCCCTGTATATCAAATAGCTATTCACTATTGCTGTACCAAAAACCAATTCAAATGCCACCTTTCGATATCACTTTATTGACTGTTTGAGACATGTGTAATAGGCTGATAGCTGATCAGACAAATCAGTAACTTATCTTCCTTCATTATAATCTAGCACTACTTGTGACTTCATGATAAGCTCATTTTGACTAACTGATACTTCCAGTATTCACCACAGTTGCTAAATGCGATGGCTTTGTAGATATCATCAAAACATCCTTCTTGTCTTTTCATTTGATCAACTTTACGCCGTCTTTATTCTGTAGTCCATAAACTTCCCCGCGTTCAAGTTTTTTCTGAACAACTTCGCTTCCTGATCCGACACGATTACTTCTCAGTGTTCCAATAAGATACGTATCATGTTTTAACAAGCGCTTCGCATGAGAAATGCTGATGAAGAAGTTGTCAGCTATGATAGTTCGATAGCATTCGTCAAGACCATCCAATAAATTCATTACCACTGTTTGAGTATACCCAAGACCTGCCGTGGAATCTTGTTAGTCAGTATAGATCACGAAATTCCAAGTGTATCTATTCGTAGTCGCTAGCCTGTACATCTTCACGTCATACTGATGTGCTTTACCACGAATATATTGTTGAACAAAAGCCTCCCTCGTCAGGGTATCATAGTTTCGTCGATAATCACAACGGAATCTAGAATATATACTGACGAAAACTTGGCTCTCAATAAGTCCAAGATTGGTTGCAACTTGAACAGCCTATCTTGACTCGAATCTTTGTTATCGTTATTCGAAAAATGCCAAAACTTGAGGTGCAATTCGAAACTCTCTCGGCATAGCATTTCGAATAATCTTCGATCCGTACAATTGACTGCTGCTCCAGTAATGGTTCAGCTGCGGCATTTATACCAACCCTATCTCGATTATGATCCCAAAGAACTTGAGCATGTCCTCATCAGTGGTTGGTTTCCATTCACGATATTTGGACCATTTGCTAATCTCATAGGCTTGCAAGTATTGCTTCGCATACTGATTAGATTCACCAACCATAAGGCTAATAATATCGTCTGTGATGAAATGTCAATAGCAATCGATAGGGTTGATTGTGTTATGTTCTGAAGTAGAAATTACTTCATCGACGAATTCATGATTTTCCATGAGTTCTGCATCCGATTCTGATTCTATTTCGTACCAACCGTTTGAATTCACCTCGTCAACAGTCATTTCTTCGTCGGAATTTTCAGATTCAAGATGCATTTCATCAAAATCATCACCAAAGAGCTTACTCCACTTAGTGAGGTGGCGCTTTCTTCTGTATCAATTTCTTCAAATGACATGTGACCTTTCTATTTCGAAACTTGGAACGCTTTTATACATCACATAACAAAGATAAGAATATGGAGGAAGTTTCTGAAAATTTCCTTATGACTCATTATGAGATGATATAAAGAGAAGAACAATGAATAATCTGTGGAAGATAATGAAAAGGTCACTAAGTGCATTTATCTGAAGTTAACTCTTGAGAGATATGGATATTTCAAAGATTTTTCCAAGAAAACTGAATCGTGGTGAATATGTTAAGGTACATTCCATCAAAATTGTCATCCAGAGAACTCACTTCACCGAGTGAGCTAGCACTATCTTCTGCATCCATTTGTTCCAACGACATGTGAGTTATTCCAAAACTTCAGTCGTCTTTATATACAAAACAATAGAGAGCAGAGAGTAAGGGAGAAAAAGCTGGAAACTTCCTTCTTTTCTCGTGCATACTTTATATAATATGAAAAAGAACAAAAAAAATAATCTGAGCGATTGTTTAGTTCGGCAGAAAAAGATGCTCATTATGTAGTGATATAAAGAAGAGAATAATAAATAATCGGTAGAAGATAACGAAAAGCTCATTAAGTGTATATATTAAAAGTTAACTGTCCATGACACTGAACATCTCGAAAAAATTTTCTAAGTAATGCAATGACCGTCATCAAGTAAAAGCCCATTTGCGTTCCTTCGTCGTTTATGTTATCAACTTCTTCATTACTCTAATTCATTCATACAATGTTCTCTTCGAGAAAATAATGACCTTAACCAAAAAGAATCGACACACCAACGGAAATTATGGCAAAGAAATATTATTCTTATATGATAGCTGCAGTTTTCTTTTGATATTTTTCATACATTTTCCATGATACAATAACCATATATATCCTGAGCGGGCAATAATCGATGTTCATTAGGCAACCATCTTTGTGCAGCAAATGATACATACATAGATTCTATTTTGAAAGTTATTGATTTGAACACATTTATATTTATACATCTTTTATAATGGATCGATTCGGCTGATCATCTTAGGCTAACTGCAGCTATTTTTTACACACTAGTTGAATCTGGTCTCTACAACTCTCAAATGTCCACTGAAATGCCGATAATATAACCACTATGGGTGATATCTACGCTCGAGCTTCGTTCCCAATTCATTTCTACTGAAAAAAAGTCCAATGTGAAATTTTTTTTTCTATAATCAAGATTAAACATGATGTTTCTTTAGTACTGTAACGTATACGCAACTCTATTTATATAGTATACTCCGACAACATCATGTACAAACTTAACTACAGCGAAAAACGCCGATCCAAACTGATTTCATTCGATCAATAATGTAGACACAAAAATTCATCTTAGGAATCGAAATAACCAAAACAAATAAATTCTTTGTGACCTCGAAAACGTTATACGAGTCATCCCACGACAGACTAAAAAACAATGTAAGTGGCATCGATCGAAAAGGACCAAAAAGTCCTTCATTATACATTCTAACAACTATCTTGCACGGAAACACACCGTTATTTGCAACGTTATCATCCAGATTATAGTCAAGAAAACAGCAATTAGAACATAAAATCAATTTTATAATGTAGCCCAAGAGATCACATACGTCCCCCATAGTATACTACTTCAAGATCTACTGGCGTGGCCATCATACTGAAGATTAGTACCCGTGAGCACCCTCATACTATACACCTAATACAGCCATTGAGACACTACGGCTACCTCTCTACATCATCGTTTCAGACCCTGTTGATACACGCCTAATATACTTTTTCAAGACTTATTGATACTCTCGTAGACTACCCTATGAGGATCTATGGGAAACCCCATAACATACCACTTGAGGACTTATGCGTATCCTCATGATATACTCTTTGAGGGCCTACGCCGTAGCTCCATGACACAGCGCTTGAACAGCTGAGAGCTCTTGCATAACACCTGCAAAAGATTATTGGATGATCTGTGAATGGACCCCTAAAAACGAAACAAAGATATCGACGGTATCCTAAGATAAAGCCAAGAAATTGTAGAGACTCCTGTTAATAGTCGTCAGAAGGTAATAGAAGCTTGCTTAGGGAAGGGTTATGAGGTTATTATAGGCGATAGCTGCTTGTGGTTCATGTAAAACATTGAGTTAACTTTGTCAATTGCATGGGTTTTGGGTATTTTCTACATGTTGAGCAAGATGAGACTCGGTTTTTGATGGTCTACAAGAAAGTGAATTTTGCTGAATTCCGATTGGTTGAGCGGACAAGCTTTTTTATTTTCTGGCGCAATACCTTTTCTTCAGAAAAGAGAATAACAACAGAAAAATTGTCTAAAACGATGCGGACAATGCCATTTCGACAGCTTGAATACCTGTCAATATTTTAAATGAACTGAAGTGATTGTATCAGTTCCGTTTTTTGAACTGAAATGGAGCTATCACATACCTAGCATTTATACTAGAATAAACAATATACGACAGATCAGTGAATTAACTCGGCATTTCTTTACTTATTGTTATCAAAGAGGTATGCACCGTATATATTCTAAACTGTTTCAGCTAGATTAAATGCTAAAAAACAAAAATTCAGATACAGAAACTTATTAGTTTTTTTTTGGTTGCGAGATAGATCAGTAAATGTTTCTAATTTCAATAAAACAAATAGGTAAAAGAAGATGCGTGATGTTTAGTTGTTAATTATTCTAAAATTACATTGTTAAGTTTATTTGAGTCGTCCGACACAATTAAACGCCAATGCAAGAAAGATAGTTGCAAGAGGAATAAAGTATATAGGAATTAGGTAAACTTCATTTTTCACAGCTACGTATGACATAACAAGCACATATATACCCATCACAAAGTTTCGCCTGCTAAATTGAAAAGAGGTAACTTTTCGAGCTGTCGGTTGATTCATTTGTCGGAACAGATCAATTATCATATATGTAATGAATGAGAAACAATGTAAACACCTTTTTTTTATATTTTTGATTATGTAAGCTATCGATTTGTATTCAGTCTGATTTGATTCCGTACATGGTATTTCCATTGGTTTATTCAGTGTGTTAATATTGTAATTTTCATGTCCAACTCTTAATGGTACGATCCACTGTTTTGAAGAATTGTCTTTCAACAGTCCAGATACGAATGCACAGGTATAATGTATAGACATCATATTTACAAATAAAATGAATGGTAGCAATAAATGAATTCCATCAGGTGTAAATACAATGGCAAGGAGGTTATACAGTATTGACATAAAAATACCAGCGATGATAGATGGTGCTCTAATCATTGGTAACCACATGCTTGCAGGTATATACACAAATAACCAGGCAACATTAAATGATCGAATCAGGTTTTGAAATAGATGAATTATACAATCTAGTTTTTTCAGTGCAGAAATATGTTTTGATCGAATAATTTCGCCGAACATTTTTATAGCTACTTGTGTATGACCACTTGTCCATCGATGCTGTTGTGAAAGATAGGAAAATACTGTTGGAGGAAGTTCATTAAGAGATTCAACATTAGTCAAGTATACTGCCCTCCAACCTCTTACATAGGTTCGAACTGACAAGTCTATATCTTCAACAAGTGTATCAGTCTGCCATCCACCAGCTTGTTCAATGGCCGACGCTCGCCAAACACCACCGGAACCATTGAAAGTGAAAAATAACGACGCACGACATCTACCATCTTGCTCGCATTTATGATGAAAATTGAGTACAATTTCTTGCATACGCGCTAATAATGAGTCTTTAGCATTAGTAAATGTCCATCGAGTTTGTACATAAGCCACATTTGATTGACTCATTAGAATAGGCAATGTTCTTTGCAAACAATCTTTAGCTGGTAAATAGTCTGCATCGAATATAGCGATGTATTCAGCACTAGAAATGAATTTCATACCATGGATAAGATTTCCTGCTTTGAAACCTGATCGATCGGTTCGTCGAAAAACATCTATCTGGACTCCTCGATCGATCCAACTTTGAACACATTTGTCAATAACCGTTTTTATATGCTCCTCAGTGGAGTCGTCTAGTACTTGAATGAAAAGACGATTTCTCGGCCAATCTAAGTTGCAGGCACATTCGATGACGGATTCACAACATTCGATTTCATTCATCATTGGCAGCTGAACAGCGACCAACGGATAATCAAGGTCAGTTACTGATGATGGTAAAACATCTTTCATTGTTGGTTGAACGGGAGCTGGTAAAAATAGTCGATAACAGACAAGAATAATACGCTCAATGAAACAAAATGTGTAGACAACAGTAAATGCAATATTAATAATTGCAAAAATTAATGTTAATGTATATTCAATATCGACATATTCCAAAATTGTCGATGTCTGTTTGGAAATATCGATTGATGCTACTGGAGGCATATCTTATTTACGTACGAATTATAATCGACAAATTATTATCTAAAATCAAGTCAGGTGTAGATCAATGCGCACAAATATGTCTGCAAGAACAATAGTACCATATTTTACTGATATCTTGTTAAAATCACATCTTTTAGATGTGGTTTATAGATCTTAGATACATATATATACTCATTCGTTCAATCTGCTCTTAAAATTTGAGAAGGAAATGATGTAGAGTTCCAGTCAATGTAACATCTAAAGTATAAGTCATTTAAATGATAAATTCATGAAACTTTAGTAGCTACCGCGACTTAATTTTTAGGGATTCATCAGGATTTAAAGATACTTAGACATTTTGAAATAATTTTCTATTAAATCCTAGGGGAGAAATATATTCAAAAAAAAGATTCGGCAGCTCCTTCTATATTAACTTATCTTTGTTCAGATAAAGTTTAACACCGGTTTTGTTTTGTTGTAGACAGTAATAATTAACATTGACGATAGTTGTGCACTAGCAGTACAAATTTAACGAAATATTGTATGGTAATATTATGTTGTTAGTGATTAGAATGAATACAAGCTTCGTATTTATAAGTAATAATGTATACTTTTCTTTCTTTTTATTTTTTATTTTTATATATAATACTCAACAACCCTACCTGTGTATTGTGATTGCTAAGCACATTAATAGCGCCTTTGCTATAGATTAGCACATGTTTATCTCTTAAATGAAATGTATAAACTCCGTCGATATTCATGTGACTATCTATTTTAAACCAATACATCGCACTCATAGGTAATTACAACCCATTGGCCTCAGTAGAAACTCGTTGAAAACTAAAGTTATAGCAACGTAGATGAAGGAAAGTGTACAGTAGAGGTCCAAACAGAGTGCTAGGCCTACCTATTATATTTTTGATAATTTAAAAAAAAATTTTATTTTTGATCAACAAAGGTAGTTATTGATGAATATATTTAAGAATGTGTCGCTAAAGGATGAAAAATAATTTAATTCGTATTGATTGGATAGATTTATGACTAATTAATAATAGCGATCACATGACATTATTCACTGATCACTATTTATATTATTTCTACGTTTTACTGAATTAACTCGGAATAATTTAATGACTATTTTTGTTATTTTTAGATAAATATTTTCTTAATCTTTGTACTTCATCGACTAAAATTTCTACAGTAAATTGATTAATCTTGAATTTTATCGATTAATATTTATATTAAGTCAAATGATTGAAACAATATATTGTTATAAAAAATTATCAAAATTTATTTTTCCTACTAAACGAGCAGAAAATGATACTTATCAACGAATAATTAATTTTGCAAGTTGTTTCAATTTGATGATGATGAGAGCACAAAGTATTTGCTGAGACATATGTGTCCAAAAAAAAGTTATCGTTCGAAAATAATCAAAATCCGATAGATAAATTCACCGTCACTTTAATTAACTGTACAAGATCGTACAACAATTCGAGATGAAATAACAAAATGGATATGCTTATCAATCTGCCCATTTGCTATTGTTTATAATCTAGAATCAAAAAACAGCTTTAAAAAAATTTGTTAAAATTTGTGAATTATTTAATGTGTTTAGATTCAAATGATTGTTTCCCTGTTTTTAAGTAAAAAATATCATAGATCAATTGATATTGAAGATATGCTTATAATACCAATAACAATTTATAATCACGTTAATCGATTTGCTGGATATTACAGGTTCTCACTAGAACCTACATTAACGAGCTGATAAAAACATGATATAATAAAAGGAAGAATATTTGGTTCTAACTGCTTGCTATTTTACTTATACACATACTTGTTGATCTATTCCCTATCAAAATTTCTAGATTCAAATTGACTAAATAGATATTTGGCTTCTTCAATTTTCTTAGTTTTACATTCTTGCCGCTAAGAAATTCATAGAGTACAGAGTTCTGATCTTGTGAGAAGGCTCGAAGATACCATAGAACAGAACACTACTATTTCAACTGCAGTGATAGTTTTCTTTTCCTACGTTATTCATTCTTTCTCTATCATTATTAAGGTGTCTCGAAAATTTCGTTAGTCTCTTGCTGTGAGCTCAATATTTTTTGTTTTCTCCTTATCGATTTGCTTGAGCGAGCATCATCAATATTGAGTCGAATCGTATTCTATTCGCCATCATTTCTTCTATCCCCACGTGCTTGTTTTTACTCGTACTAAACAATACTGTATCAATACGGGTGTGCGTATTTTCGATTTTACTCTTATATCAACTGTATTTAATGAAAGCCATTTTATATAAATCATCCACATTTTGGCTTTTTCCGTCTGATCGTCAGAATTCGCTGTTTTTTTCATTTTCAATTGTATTGCTTAGGTTGTAGAGATTATTCTGCCGCAATTTTTATTATTAACACTTTTTTCATGTTTTCAAGAAAAGATTTTAAGTAATGAAAAAATAATTCGAAAAATGAGCATTTATTATGCCTCATCCGTTAGATTTTTCATCGATATTGCGAGTCTCGTAAGGATGATTTAAAAGCTCATGTTAATATATACTACCTTACCATACGTATGTCTTCAGCTCGGTTCCTTACTTTTTTTTCTTGTCGATTGCAAGATTTATCTGAATTTGCAATGTTTTCTCAATTATATTCACAACCTTTTTGAACGTGAAATTTATTTTTTCTAATGAAGTATTCGATTATTGATCACATTACTTTCAATTAGAAAATGTCGATATACTATCAAAACACTTGTTTTATATTCTCTTAATTTTTCTTTTCTTTCGGATCGGCTTGTTTTAATTTTCGAAAGCTTATGTCTTCTAAAATTGAGCACATCATGATAAGTAAGTCGTTGATCATCTATCTACTAGGAGGATTTTACGATTTACTTTCTATTGTAGAAAATCATCTTAGAAAAGATATTCCTTTCACTCGATATTGTTTATCTATTCTTTAACTCTTCGACTTCTAGTTGGTAATTAAACATTGCCAAAATTCGAACTAAATGCCGCCAGATATCTCAGCCTATCTAAAAATCTACATGTCAAATGTTTTATAAATTTTTGTTTGTATTCACATACGAGTAAATATCTTTACAAAGAACACTTATAACTCTCAAATTATAAGCGATTAAAACCTAGGAGTGTTCAAAAATTGTAGATTTCAATTCACACTATTGATTCCACTATTTAGAAATTAAAATTCTTCATCCACCAAGGAATTTTAGCCTTCTAGAGTTTGCATTCAAAGATTTATCATGGAATACATTATTTGAAGGCTCATTTATTTCATAGTAATACGTGCCTTGCTGTACTTTAACTATTTTTCTTCGAATATATTTGCTCGTTATAGACTCATACGTCGGTAGTCAGAAGTAAGAGAATAACGTTTTTCCCTATATGAGAATTTAAATATTCAAATGATGACCGAATGAAAACGATTTTTAATAGGAAAGAGAATCTCGTTTAGGAAGATTCTGTTTAACCTTTTAGAGTGAAACCACTACTACTAATTCAAATAATAATTTCTTACGATAATTATAGTTATGGGGAATAATCTCGTCGACAAATATAAACATGTTGCTTTGCCATTCTTACCAATTTCTACTGATGATGAGAAGTACAGACCAGATATTGATGGCTTACGTGCCATTGCTGTCCTCTCAGTGGTAATATTTCATGCTTTTCCAAAGCAGCTTCCAGGTGGATTTGTTGGAGTAGATATATTTTTCGTCATCTCTGGTTATTTGATGACTTCGATAATTTCCAATGAACTCGATGGAGGCTCGTTTACTTTTAGTTCATTCTACGCCCGCCGGATAAAAAGAATCTTTCCATCATTGATTGTAGTTTTAGTTGCTTGCTACATAGCTGGTTATCACTTGTTACTGCCTGCAGAACTGAAAAATTTAGGTGCTCATACGGTGGCTGGATCGGTTTTTTCGTCGAACTTCTTCTCGAGTATGCAACTAGGATATTTTGATCAAACCTCAAATTCTGAACCTTTACTTCATTTATGGTCTCTTGGTATCGAGGAGCAATTCTATATAGTCTGGCCATTGCTATTGTATGGAATTTGGGAACTGAAAATAAACCCTTTCACTTTAACAACTTTACTGACAGTCTTCTCTTTTACAATAAATATCTATAAAGTAAATACACAAAGAAATCAAACTTTTTACTCGTCAATAGCTCGTGCTTGGGAACTACTGATAGGAGCAATATTAATCTTTATGGCCAAACATATGAAATATTATTGTCAGAATGTAAATATGCGATTAAATACTTGTTTCAACACTGTGTTGTCCAGTGAAACATCTAATAGAGATGTAGACGTATTAGGCATGATAATGTCGATCATTGGAAGTCTTTTGATTATCTCGCCAATGTTTATTCTTACAAAAACCTTCGCATTTCCAGGATGGTGGGCAGTCGCTCCAACAATGGGTACCGCATTTCTAATATCAGCTGGTCCAACAGTTTGGATCAATAAAAACATCCTTTCTGTACGCTTTCTGGTCGAAATAGGACTAATTAGCTATCCCCTCTACCTTTGGCATTGGCCATTGCTTGTATATACATCTCTTTATATTGGAGATGATATGTCTGACTTCAAACGTGTTCCCGTTATCATTCTGAGTTTCATCGTTGCTTTAGCTACATACAACTTTATTGAGAAAACATTTCGCTTTGGACAGTTTCCTAAAGAAAAACTCATTTCATTATGTATTATGATGTTCATTATTGGTTGTGTCGGCTGTTTCACTTATCTATCTAATGGATTATTATATCGACTCCCTCTATCTATGCGAAATATTATAAAATACAATAATAAATGGTCTATTGAGGAAACACAGTTTTACAGAGCTGGTACATGTCTTCGTAATGAAAGACAAAATTATATGCAATTCGATAATTGTGTGGACAACATAGAGAAGCCCACTTCGACTGCAGTACTACTATGGGGTGACTCACATGCCGCGCAGTTACGTTCAGGAATCGTAGCTGCAAAGCCTGATTTTCGTATAACTCAACTCACTGCGTCTATATGTCCACCAATTATTGGATATTCGATATACAAGGCACCATTTTGCACTGAAACCAACAACTACATATCTAAACGAATTGCATATGAAAAGCCAAATACTGTTATATTGGCAGCGAATTGGCCCGAGTATGACTGGAAACAGTTAGCGAATACCATAATATTCCTGAGAAATATGACCGTGAAACAAATCTATCTAGTTGGTCCTGATCCACATTGGAAAAACGGATTGCCCAGAACACTTTACTCATATTATATGCGTTATAAGCCACTTCAGATACCTGCTCGTATGGATACTGGATATTTTAATTACATAGCTGATTTAGATAAAGAGATGGAAGCCTTCGCTGTAACGATGAAAATTAACTACATTTCTTTGCACAAGATTTTGTGCAATTCGGATGGTTGTTTAGTGAAAATTGGAGAGAATATCGATACGCTGACCTCGTTTGATGGTTCCCATTTAACTGTTGCTGGATCAACTTTTGTTGTAGATCACTTTCCAAAAAATCTTCTACATGTTACGTAAGAGAGACATTCGACTATGAAATTTTACTTGAAGCTGATTTCCGGGTATGAACTATTGAATATACTTTCATTTAAATAAAATTGGGACTATTATATATACAGTTGTTCAGAAAGGCTGTGCAACTCATATTATATAAAACACGAAATAGAGAAGTTATTATCTCATTATTTCACATTGCGTAAGTTACAAGAACTTTCCAAACAAATTGATGTTATAAATAAAATTCGTGCTTCTAATAAGAACAGAGTTTTTAGTCATCCATGTTACGTCATTGATATCTACGAGAATTCGAGCAAACAAGTTCAAAGTTTTTGACTGCGTAAGTGAACATCGGCTCTATCAGCTAATGAAACACAAATTCGAAAATGTTGAAAAATAAAAAAAAGTTATAAACGATAAAGTGAAGACGGTGACAACATTCTTCCTAAGTGCAGTGCCTTTCAGTAAGAACCCCAATGCAAAAGATGTTTCAAATTAGAACGGTCCCGCATAAATGCATGGGAAATAGATGGGACTCAGAAATTGAGTCGTATCTCTGTAAAAACTGCAAAACTGAGCGAAGTAATCGCTAAAAAGTTATTTGTTACATCTTCCTTTATCATATACTAAGGATCAGCTCGCTATATTACTCCAGTAACAAGATACAATCTTGAAATGAATTGATTACAAAGAAAAAAAACTCATACATATACGTTTATACATGAAACATATTTCAAGAAAGTAATGATTTGCATGTGAAGACAAAACATTCTGACGTTGTTAAATGAAACGTTTATCAATGATTGATATGGAATGGCTAGAATCACAGGCATGATTATGGTTGCTATAAAAACTATAAAATAGAAGATATAAATTGGCCATAGCCATCTATTCTTAAAACACATTAATCTTAATGAACAGTTACAATTTTACTTCAGACTTTTTTTTAATATTCATTGTAGTTGTTGAAGTGAATGACTATCACTTATCCTAAATATAGTATGCAGAATGCATCTCGAAATCGTATCTATATTCCCGGATAATCAAAAAATAATGTTTCGTTGATGGATCTATTCTAATGTTCGTTTCAAAATATAGTACACTTCACTGCTTTTTGAATAATTCAAGAATGCAGCGAACTAAAGATCTGGGATTTCCACTAATCGATAGAGAAGAAATTAACCCATGTTTTTCCTTGATAATGTGTAAGACGGAATCCTTTTAAAGCTGATCAACTTCAAAAAATATGCAAAAAAATTCATGAGAATGACCTTCCATCTAGCTGAAATTTCGATTTTGATCTTCGACTCAGAAAGAGCGACTTCAGATGTACAATTCAAGATACAATGTAACTGGCTCTCTTATTATACTTTGACGGTAAGTAAACAGAATTATATATTTGCATGCGCAAATATCGACTTTTTATCATAGTAGCTTGGTATTTCGGTGAAAATATCATGAAAAGTAAAAAAGCATATTCTATCTTGAATCGTACATCCGAAGTTCCTCTATTTAAATCATAGGTCAAGATTAAAATTTTATCTAAATGGCAGGTCATTCTCATGCGTTCTTTTGCACAGTTTTAAAAGGGTTTCATCTTACACATTATCAAGGAAAAAGATGCCCCAACTTCTTCTCTATCGATTGGTGAATACTGCAGATCTCTAGCTCATTGAGTTCTTGAATTATTTAATACACCCTGTCACTGACCTTTATTCTTTAGAAAAATAAATGAAGTATCTTTCTCACTGTACAAAGTTAAAATGAGCAAGAGTGCTTACGACATCTTCTTTTATACCCCCCATGCGTCAGTACGAACTACGATGACTGCGTCACAGTTGTCAAAAAAGTGATGACATCGGATACCACATTTTCCTCATTTTTTGTAGTCCTTTATAAAAAATTGAGAAGAGTTGTACATTCTTATTGATAATATCCACTAAGGTTCTTGTAGAATAGAGCACTTTAAAGTTTTTTCTCAGAGACGCACTCATATATGTTCCATTATTGATCTAAAAATGTGCCTATAATAAACTATCTATCATCAAAAATGAATCTTAAAACAAATAAATGTAGACGAGAAGTTTAAGTTAATCATTGTCTATAATTGTTGAATCACGTTCATATTATAGTCGTGACATCTATACGGGAAGCAAATATTTTTTTTCGACTATCAAATCTTGATATGTAAAAAAACTGCACAGAAATTGTCCTTGACCCTCATTTTATACAAATTTTCGAATATTTTTCTACTTAGTTCATATTTCATACTGACTTAGTAGAATTTGTGTTCAAACACGATGTATTGGTCTAACATATTGACAATCTTTGAAAAAATTGTATCTAGCGTCATAATTGCCGCAAAATCTTATTTAATCATCGATCTTCTTGCAAAATACGATGAACAGCGATTCTACGCTGTTTTTTTTTCAAAATTGCCAGTATCGTAACGATTTTCGCAATATGAGAATATTTGTCAATATTTTGTTTTATTTTTTCACGAGATAAATATTGTGTCATTCGAAATGTAAATTTTTGTTGACATTCAGAATGACACATATCATGAGTATTTACCTTCTTTTTCTTTTCAAACTAAAATAGATTTTGACGCAATTTTCAAAGTTTTACCCATTACGCAATTGACGTGTTTGTTCTTTTTAAGTAATAACGTCACTTGTGTATTTTATGATTCATATGAAAGATTTACGATAATTTCTTTGATTTATCTACATGGGAAATAATTCATTGAGTATTTTCCATTTAAACTATATATAACATTGAATAACTAACTGAATACATTAAACGTAAAAAAAATCTACAATACATTACAACTTGCTTATCAATTACAATACATTTTCGATTAAATACTTTCGTTTTTATTTCGGGTGAGTATATGATAAAAAGAACAAAATAACTAAAAATAATCTTGCAGTAGACAAGCAATAGTATTTTTGTTTTTTGCTTTCTGTCATAGTACTTGAATTTTTCTTCTAGATTATGTCTAATATAACAACAATATTGAATCAAATGAAACAACAGTTAACAATGAATGACACATACGATAGTGAATTAATTACAAACATTGAAAATTTACCAAATGAATTATTCTATGAAATTTTTGATTATCTTTATGATGATGCATATGAAACATTTTCAAATCTAAATATTCGTTTTCAACAACTTCTTATTTCATATCCATGCTTAACATTCAATCTTTCATCTAATTATGAATCAGATCTTGAACAACGTTATAAACATTCAATTATACCAAATAAACATAAAATTGTTTCACTTCGTTTATCAAATATGTTAATATTTCAACAATTTTGGAATTTAGTTATTATTGATTCATCATTTATTCGTCTTGAATCATTTAGTCTTCAAGGAATTAAATCAGATAAACTTATGAATATTCTTAATGATTTACATTTATTACCATGTCTTTTTTCATTAAGTATTTATCTTGATGATCATATCGAAGATCTTAATAATGTTTATCAATTAATTCTATCTTTACCCCAATTAAAATATAATAAACTTTCATCAAGATTAAAAATAAAATCAATTTCATTACCTTATATTGATAATAATCAACAATTTAGTAGTATTAAACATTTGATTATCAATCATGATTGTAATGTCAATCAATTATCTGCTATACTTTCATATACACCACAAATTTCTCATATCAATTGTAGAAATTTGTTAAGATCAAATATAAATATCGAAAAAGACGAACAAATTCTATTACCTTATTTGAAACATTTCTCAATTGGTAAATGTTATTTAATGTTTAATGAATTTGAAATATTTATTAAAAAAATATCTTCACAATTAAAAATATTAAAAATTATTATTGCATCTAACAATCCAACATATCTTGATGCTAATCAATGGAAAGAATTAATTTCACAACATCTTATTTATTTACAAGAATTTTATTTTGAATATCATCAAAGAATTCTTTCGAGTTCTCATCATATATTACTCAGTCAATTTACTACATCTTTTTGGATTGAACGACAATGGATATTTGAACTTGAAATTGATATGGGTGAAAATCATAATACTGAAATTATTTATTCTATTCATCCATACAAATATACATTAGAAGAACAACGAAAAAATATTTTCTCTTGTAAACAAGATTCTATCAATACAGTTCAACAGGAGAATGAAAATTCTTCTACGGAAATTTTTTCACCTGTTCAACTTAGTATTAATTATACGAGTAATATAAATCAATCTAATTCAACATTCTTCAACAATATTAGATCAATATTAACTACAGTACATATTACTCATTTAAATGTTAATTTTAGTATGGTATCTATAGATATATTTCTTAAAATCATCAAATTTTTATCTAAACTTAATACATTGACAATATCATCTTGGTCAAAATCAAAAGATATATCTTTATCTGATGAAGGAAAACAAATTGTTTCTTCATTATCAAATACAAATAAAATTCTACAAGTAAATCTTTGGCAAACAACTGATTTCAAACAAATTCAATTTATTATTAATCTTTGTCCTCATATAGAATATATTGAAATCGATTGTATTAATTATAATGATATTTATTCACTTGTACAATTCATTTTTGATCAAAAATCTTTGTATATTAAATATCTTTCTTCATTATGTCTCTATGTTTCGAAATTAAATGATGAAATTATTCAAAATTTAAAAACAACAATTGATCTTATGAAACTAATTGATAATTATACAATTAAACATATACACGATAAAATTTACTTACAATGGAAATAAAAAAAAACTTTTTTTGTATGTTCTTTTAGAAAAAATTCTCTAATAAACTTGAATGTGATTAGGTAGAAATGAATAATAGATTTTTTTAAAGAATTATTTACAATGATTTATCATGACTCATATTTAAATTCTTAATTTTCTACATATGCATTTGTTTCATTGTTTATTTTTCGAAGAACGACATAAGAAACTATTTTTGATCCACCATTTATACTAACATCGATTAAAAAATTCAAAATCAAAGCTTGCTTTTTTTGCTTGTAAGTTCACATAGATTACGTATAATTTATGTCATTCTTGTTAGATGTGTGTTATTCAAATAATATACCATGAATATCAAGAAGTACTTTTAGATTTTTCAATTTGTTTTGGAATTTTTTATTCTATCTTTTACTTAGCAATGAGATTTTAGTGAAGATACGGAAATTCTAAAAGCATTTATTCATAATTTTCTCTTTCAAAAAAAAGAATAACGTTCATGTAACAGCTGCGACCTTTCTATTCATTATTTATGTAACCTTTTTTTTCTATGTGATATGGATGGAATGTGAGTGATGAATTTGTGTATTGCCGATGTTTATATCGAGAGTGAAACGAATGCTTCTTCTTTGATTTGTCATTGAATATTAAAAAAGAAAACAGTCATAGTATAGCGATCGAGAAAAATGAACGAGAACAGTCAAATTTAGTTCACTCGTTCTTTCGAATAAAACAGAAAATCATTCTGTACTAAGAAAGAGATATTTTATTTTATATGTTCATAGATGGTCAGGTTTGCATCTAACGTTTTTGTGAAACACGATCTGAGAGTGTTTAAGGGTAGAAATTTGGACCCACCCTCCCCCTCAAAGCCGTGATCGTCACTTACCGTGACCGACGTGGATCAAAGGTCATCGAATACATTATAATCCCGTAGGAATTGGGCAACATAGCTTTTATTACTTTACTCTATCTAGAAACAAAAGATGCAGCGTGAATGGAGAAGACAATTTACATAAGACAGCTTGTTTTATATTTACGCTTTTTGTTATTAAAATGGATAAAAGTTTGAGGGATTATATTTTAACTTCACAAAAATTTTTTTTTTCGATGCGAAATGAATTCGGTTTTTTCTTATTTCATTTTCTTATTAATTGATATGTTTTGTCTTTAAAAAAAAGAAGAACATCAGAAGATGCAGTGTGCAAAGCTCTACAATTTTCAAAGAATGAATTATAAAAAACGGGATTGATTTTGTAGCAAAAGAATATATCATTACCGTGCAGTCGAAATTTTATCACTCAAACTTTTATCCATTTCAAAAACAAAAAGCGTAAATATAAAACAAGTTGTCTTATGTAAATTATCTTCTCTTTTCATGCTGCATCTTTTGGTATATTTTGCTCTTAAATAGGTCGGCATGAAACATCGGTTTGCTTGCTGTATATTATCATGTAAAAAACTTAACCATACTCGGGCCGTACTATCACCCTAATAACTAAACTACTAAATTTAAAATATTAGTTTCTGATTATCCCATGACGTCGATTTTTTATTAAAACCGCCGGTTACCGCCGGTTTCTTCAAAAACGGTTAGTTAGAATCGGTTTTCCATTTTAAGCCTATCTTTTATTGATTTTTCTATTAATTCGTTAGCAAATATCGTCAGACTGTTCGTTTTTATCGAAAAAATCAGTTTATTACATCTGAGAACATGTTCTACAAAAATCCTTAAAGTTGATCACTATAGGTTAGATTATAACTAATAACTATTTTTCACAAGGCCATCTTTTATTATACTCAAACTCCAAAATTAAGCAAAATTAAGCGATGTGGCTAGTACCAGCGGCTTCAGCATGCTTACAAATAAGGGGAGGCGTGATTTCGACTAAAATCGGACAACTTCTTAAGAATAAAAAAATATTTGTTCAGTAGGAAATAAAAAAATATATAGAAAAAGAACCGCGGTTAACCGCGTTTGACTGCGGTAAGCCGAACGGTCAACCGCTCAGTTAACCGGACGGTACAACGCGGTTAACCGACGGTTCTGAAGCGGTTTGAATCACATGGGATGCTATTATATGAAATTATTCAGCCCCTTAAAAAAAAAAGACTAGTCGGGAGATATCAATAATCAGGGCCGAGATCATAGAACAGGTTTTAGTCTCAGATATTGTCTAGTCCAGACTAGTCTAAAGTAATATATATAAGGATGAAGATTAGATTCGAACATGCATAGAATATGTTACTTATTCGCCATTTCGACAATTGAGCCATACGAAAAAGACTAACTTATGTATATGAATAAGGATTCTAAGACATTTTTTAACGTAATTTTATTCAGTCATTTAAGTTTCGATATAAATTTAAAGATACTTATTATAGAATAAAAATTATTTCGACACAATTGAACCAAATAAATTTAGACTTTTTTTTCCAATAACCACCGATTAGAAATAGTTAATTCATATTCAGAAAAAAATATTAAGTACAGAAATTAATTACAAATTATTTAAATTTAATAAACATTAAATCTTTTAATAAAAAAGTTAATTTATTTTATATTTAAATTGATGCTTTTTGAACTCACATCAAAATTAAGTTTTTTGGAATTTATATTCCTCCTTAAATATAAATAATCAGAGTTTCTATAAAAAATAGAATAAAAATATTTAAATTGTTTTCTGAATAATCCAAATAATATATAAAAAAATGCATTGTTGACACATTTATCTGGCAAAACGAATTGAATCTTAACTAAAAATAAATAACAAAACAACTTTTATCTATATCTATATATATAAAGAAGAATGTTTGTCTGTCTGTCTGTGTGTTCGCTTATAACGCAATCCCGGTAAAACCTACCGTTACCAAACTTTCTACAATGCTTCTCTAGGTCCCGAGGAAGGTCGACGGAGGGGGGGGGGTGGCGTGATCATCCGGGTGTGGGAGAGGGGTGAGAGTGAAATCTCACCCAGATGTGCTGTAATAGCTAAAATTACCAAATTTTTTACGGTGCTTTTCTGGGTCAAGAGGTGGTTTAGGAGAGTGTTGTTACCATTAACGAGAGTAGAGAGGAGGTGTCTGGGTGGAATTTCATGAAGCCATATCGCAATGAGATTTATGTCAATTGTCCGGAAACTTAACGAATTTGTTATGATTCTAAAATTAATCACTTCGTATCGATAATTCTTTGGTGTTAATGTGAAAATCGGAGGTTTCTCATCCATACATATAAAGAAGAATGTCTATCTGTTTGTGTATTCGCTATTCATTCGGACACAATACGGGGAAATGTAAAGAAATTTTGCACAAAATACGCTCTCAACCAGAGCAAAGCAACAGGGTAGTTTTCGATCCAAAATTTTCACCTGAGGGAGTGCTTGCCCTCTTCTATTGTTAGGTTTGCTACAGTAAATGTTTTTCGCAGGGAATTTGTGCATACAATTGTTTCCTCAGTAATTCAAAAACAAAAATATGTAAAAGTCTATGCTTTTTGCTATTGCACACAGGACATTTGAGAATACTCGAAAACGACTGACAGAATGTGTAAACTGAAGAACAACTATATGAATGAAAAATATTCATCAAATGAATATTCTTTTTTCATTTCGTTGAGATATAGAAATAGATACTCATTTTTTTTGTTTAGCTGAGATATAAAAACAGATTCTGTTTTTCAAGCATCGTAATACAGTATACTCTTTTTTCCAACACACACAGGGTAGCAATCGTCACACTCCGCGTCTATCCGTTCTAGAAGACCTTAGCAAGGTTTAGAATGGTTTTTCTATACCTTAGAAGAGTATAAGATAGATCTCATAAACTCTTTCAGGGTATAGAATAGATTTCATAAATCCTTATAAGGGTCTATGAGCCTCAAATACCGTTTCATAAACCCTTGGAAATGTATATAAAAGTGTTTTTGAAATCATGTATCCTCTCATAAATCCTTATGAGAGTGTTTATGAAAGTTTGATGTAAGTGAAAAAAAGGTTTATTATTCTAATCTTGTTTTTTACAGTGTGCGGAGAGAGGTCATTATTGAGTGTTGTTTTCTTATGATTCGTAGACAGTGGGTGTTCGTGTACATAACTCCAAGCTGTGGGTGTGTGTAAGATAACTTATATGCGGTTTTAGAAAGTTGGGTGTTCGTAGTGTTCTCATAAATTACAAATATTCCACTAACACCCATCCTCACGCTTATGAAAAACTGCTAGTAAAAGGTGAGAGGTCCCTCTGATTTTTGCTATCTGTTTTAATGGGAGACCAAAGACTTGTATTTTATTTCCAGATATAAGATAATAGAAAAAACGTGCAGTTATCTCTCACCTGTTCGTGTATACTAAAATATTGTTAATGTCATTTTTCGACTAGCTAAAACTATGAGTGACACACTTGCGTTACAGCCTCATCGTCGAATTGTCTTCGAACAAACAATTGGTGAACTCGGCACTTTCAGTTATTTGATAGGAAATACCAAACCAAATGCTATCGATATGTCAGCATGTACAGCCTTTCCCGTACGATGTCTCTTTCTTGGCAGTGGAGATCTGCGTCATGCATTTCATTTAATTCATGCATCAACTACCATCACACAATGGGATATATATTTAGTCGACATCAATCCAGCTGTAGTAGCTCGCAATCTCCTCTTTCTTCAGGCACTTAGAGAAGAGAAAACGCCCAGCACAATCATTTGGTCGATCTGGTACGATTTTCTTCTCGATAGCGATACAAATAAATACCTACAGAAACTTATTTGTACTACTCTAGCTAGCGAACTCGGTAGTGTCCGCGAAAACGATCGAACTATCATCATCAATACATTGTTGAGCTGGCTACATTTTACAATCATAGAAGATTCTGATAGGATCCAAAGGCAACGACGAGAACATTTGGAAAGATTCCTGAAACGTAATCGTTCTACAACATTGACCTCATTTGTTAATACATCACGTACGGAAATCACGGAGATTCTACATGATGAGCCCGAATCGAAAATACATCGGGCACAGGATGAAATCGAGCTTTACATTTATCAAGGTGTAACTGGCACAAACGCCACTAAATCTCATATAAATGTGACTATGCTTCAGCCTTTAACTAACCTCTACACTGGACATTTTGAAATGGATCCTTTCCACAGTTATTTTCCATTTGAATCTGAAAGCGAAATCAATCAATTTCGTGCAACCACCGAAGACGAATCCTATCCGCTTTTTAAATATTGTTTATCGAAGTTTGATGAATGGATTCGTTCCTGTCGTAAATGTTCGAAAAACGTAACATGGCATTTATGGTGTGGTGATGCTCTCAATCTGGCACTTTTTCATATGCCTTTGCTGGAATTTGATCTCATTCATACATCGAATTTGGCCGATCACATCGGTGTTTTGGACATTCTGGTCACTTGTATGCCTTTACTTCGTCATCGTTCATCGTCTCGTATTCTCACTCAATCTATGAACTGGTGGAACTTACATGGTCATTGCATTGATTATTTACAACACGTATTCAATGGTATTGATCTCACATGGTTGCCATCATTATTAGGTCTCAAAGCTGAATGTGTACGAGATCCAGGTAGACATTTCACCCAATCGATCACTAAAACTAAGAAAATGATGACTGGTCGAGCTACTAAGTATTGTGATTATCAAACATGGCGTTTGGCACACGGTGTTCATATTCGTTGTGACACAATTCATCAGGATACACTCAACGCTCTTGATCAACTAGCCGAACGTTGCTTCTATCCACCAAATACTGTAATCAATGCGTTAAATGGTCTAGCCATTTCGACTACACTGACCTACTATCTTCTTTTGCGTCAATATACTAAACGTTGCTATGTTCGATCCGATGAAATATTCGAATATCTATTTTATCGCACGTGTTCACGTTACAGGTCCTATGCAACTGGATTTCGAGCTTTGCATGATTTTTTTACCGATGAAACAACGGTCAATACATATCAAGAGACACTCGTACCGTATCCAAAAGCTCATTACAAAACTCAGGCACATTTACCAATGTTGCAGTTGCTAATTATTGATGATGTCGGCAATACTTCGATCGATGGAATATTACAGATGAGAAACGTTAATTTGGCATTGGGTAGACTTACATCCTCAGCGAATGGACAAGCTTTTTCTTTTCATCTAATTGATAATTTCACATTCAAAATGGCTAATCGAACGTTCGAGAAGGATAAAATACAAGCTTATACCTTGCTTGCTGAAAATGCTTCTATTGAATTTATTCTGCCTTCATCTTTTGCCAGTTGGAAATCATCAGGTGCGTTCTTAATCGATACACATTCTTGGTATCCATTTGCTCGAGTCAGTCTATCATCACCAAAGTCAATAACACATTGGAATGCATCATTTTCTATGAGTGTCCGAGATGCTGTCTGTTCATGTTCTACACAACCAACTGATCGAGCTCTGATCATTGTTGAAAGTAAATCACGGACAAGCATCCAATTAATGAATGCATATGAAACAGTATCTGATTACCATTTGTCATTTCGAAAGGATTCATGCAAAAATTCGATCTCTTTGCCATTGCTTTACCTATCTATCGATGAAAAATTACAATCTTTGATCTTCATATTTACTGGCCAAAGGCACTATCAATATCCAGTCGCTTTTCCGTGTCCATTACAATGGTATGTGAGACCAATAAAGCAAGAGAACAATGTCATGAACGTTACTCTTCCAAAAGACACAGCCGAACTTTTGTCATCAATTTTATTCAACCGTAACACACCTATCTTTGACCGCCAGCAATTGAAACCTTGGCCAGCTGCACGTCTTCCTAACGGTCAAGCAATACCTTTTCCGAATGATATTGAATCAGTCTCGTTTAGAGATGGTGATTTTCACACATTGATTATGTATCGAGCCTTGGACAGCATGTTTTCATTTTGGGAAAATTTTATGAGCAAGCGTGAAGATGTAGAGCAGAATATCGATCGGAGTCTACGTCGTAATCTATATACAATATTTACCTATGTCTTTCTTAGACGTTGCCGTCTATTTCAATACTTGAGGTACGACGAACAACAGACGAATCTATTAACTGAATTGGTTTTCGTTGTTGATGGCATCTACAGATGTGAATCGAATGAGGAAGAACCACTTCTTGCTCTTGTTTACTTGGATGTGCGTCATCCTAAGCAAAATCAAACTCAATCAATGGCAATTTTTGAGCGTGAACGCAAAATTCAAGCAAAACAAATTGCGGAAGCACGTGGTTCATCATATCCGACAGACGATCAACCTTTTAGTGTTGCGGTTAGCTGGAACGAAGCTAATCTCATGCGAAAACTTCTTAAGTACAACTCAAAAAAAATGACAAGTGCATCGAAAAAGCATAATTTTCCGATACCATGGAAAGCATCATTTCTGGAACTATTACGTGCGGATAGTCGGGGATCGTGTTTCACAAGATTTCATAAATATTGATCCCACAATTCCACAGTGATTCATTTCGTGTAGAAACTTTTCTTCAAAATTTAACTTGATATAATAAGGATTTTGAATGTTATGATTAGCCTTTGACATGTTTCTAATGAATTTGGAAGGTTTTAGGAATAATGCTATTAAGAGCCTCCCCCCCCCCCCCAAAAACCATTTTTGTCATTTTTCATCCGGTTTCAACGAAAATTTCAGAGAATGCTAGTCTTGGCTAGTGGAGACTGTGGTTAAAATATCTTCTCAAATCTCTGACGAGGGTACCTTCCGAACTGGTTAATCGCTTTTGAGCTCAGTCTCTATGTATAAGGTAGAACCCAATGAGGTATGAAAAATCCCAAAAGGACAAGTCCCCATAGGGCTTCTTCTTGGAGTTATAAGCATTTTACTGAAATTTTACTGTGGAGTATGGTATATTAATCTGAAACTTTGCTCATAGAGTGGTCTACTAATGGGTAGAATATCCTGAAAATTTCAGCTCTAAAGAACATTTCCTTCATAACGTATTCAGCCTGCTAAAACTCACCCAGTTTCCAAAATATTTCTTGGTCTTTTTAGACTCTACTACGTTATGAAGAAAATGTTCTTTAGAGCTGAAATTTTCAGGATATTCTACCCATTAGTAGACCACTCTATGAGCAAAGTTTCAGATTAAAATACAATACTTCGAGTTTTTACTATATACCATACTCCACAGTAAAATTTCAGTAAAATGCTTATAACTCCAAGAAGAAGCCCTATGGGGACTTGTCCTTTTGGGGTTTTTCATACCTCATTGGGTTCTACCTTATGCATAGAGACTGAGCTCAAAAGCGATTAACCAGTTGGGAAGGTTCTCTCGTGAGATGTATTGACTACGTTATGATCATGCTAGTTTCGATGTCTTCTCCGAAACTTCAATAATATAGAAACATAAAGGAATGTGTGTGTGTGGTGTTTGAAAAATGACCAGTACGTAAATTGTTTAAGTTTTAAATGCATTGATGCATCATTTGGTGATATATTGATTGTTTCTTTTTGATTGGTGCTAAGAAATTACAATAAAAGATAATTTTGAAGAATTATTGTCTATTATTCTTTGCTGCATCTAGTATTTGAAAAAGTTTATTTCATCAAATTTAAGCATGAATTTATTGAACATTGCGAAACATCTTCTACATTTGGCACAAACCGAATTATACTTAGAAGATTCTCCAACAAATACCGATGAGATTTTGGCTTCAAAGCAATTTTTTGAAGTCATTCAAAGACAGTTACTTTAGTGAACTTTATACTTATGAAACTCTGGAGTTTGATGATGAATATGACGAAATGTCTGATGAAGGTGATGACTATGATGAAGATGATAATTACAACGAAAATCAATACGTGGATATTAAAAGTCATTTTACGCTGGAAGAAATGGAAAACATAATTGAATGGGTTGATCAACATCCGCATGCTAGGCTCCCAACTATTTCTAATCGATTTCGAAAGGTCACATCCATGATTTACATTACAAGATTTAGAGAACATATCGAAAAAAGTGGAACAAGACCTGAAAAACTCCAAAAAATAAAAGAATTTATGATAAACAAATTTTACCAGAAAAGAGCAATCGAAAAAGAAGCTGTTCATGATACTGCCTTGGAAATTTATGCAATCCAAAAGGCAAGAGAATTAAATTGGGATAGTTTCAAAGCAAGCCAATCTTTTATTAAGACGTTCAAAAAAGAAAATTGAATCTCGTCAAGAAGATACAACAAACTCGTAACACGAGCCGGCTCAACTAGAAAAGGTTGCAGTTTGAAAGGAACTTAAATTTCCATTAGAGCCTGTAGAATATTTATCTTAATATGATTTATGTGCACATTTTAGATGCCCAAAATTGGGTCGAAAGCAAAAGACCTTTAATCTCAACTTATTCTTCTGGTGATATTTTAAATAGCGATCACTGCTCGTTTCAACAATTTGGTAAAAGGATGCAGAAAGATTTAATTGTACCACCAAATGTAGTAGTACGAGCTTCTGAATCTGGAAAGAGTAGTGATGAAAAACATCGCATTTTTTTAAATGAAATTCTGCGTCCTTTGGTTGGTAGAAAATTTCTGCTCTTCCTTGATTCTTGGAGAAATCAAACTGATCTAAAAAAATTTAGATCAGTATTTTCAAATCAAGATAGTCAATTATTGATTTTTCCTGAAGGATCAACTGGTCATATTCAACCACAATATTTATCCTTATTCCGTTCATGGCGATTTATTCATAAGAAAATCGAGCATTACACTCATATCAATCGTACAGAAATGACTATAAGCGATCGCCAATATTACATTAATATGCATTCCGTTATTCACAACCAATTATCACCCCACCATTTAAAAATCTCATCAAGTCTGGGTTCATAAAAGCTCATATAACAAACGAAACGATTGGACAAATCGAAAAACCAAAAGATATTTGCTTCAAATTCTACCATCTCAAAAAACGATCTATATGTAGAAAAATATTCTCAAAATAGTTCAGTACTAATGATCTTAACTTTCTCTACAGAATCGTATTTTATTGATTTTAGGTAGTCTTTCTACTTTTTCAAAACAATCATATATAGCGGATCTTCTATGACGGATGTGAGGTTACCTACTATGGACTACACGACTGTAGTATTCAAGTTCAATTTTTAAAAAAGGTATACGGTGGAATCAGAGATGTCCACCGCGGCTAGGTGTGTGACAGTTCACCAGTTCTAGGACTGCTTCTTTTTTAGAGAATCGGGTTAAAAAACCAGTTCTTTTTTCAGGAGCTGGATATACAGGTCGATTCTTTTTTTGAGAACTGAGTGAAAGGCCCGGTTCTCTGAACCAGTTGAGTTCTCTGATCGGGAACTGTCATATGCCTCATCGCGGCGTGACTGCAGCAGATTCTCAACCGCGATGGACATCTCTGGCTTGAATCATCCAAGATTCATTACTTTAGCCGATTAATAACTAGATTGAGAAGGACGTTCAATTTACATTTTTAATCAATTTCAGCTTTTTTTGAATGTAGAAGTTCTCAAAATAACTTACGCTGTCACATGCGCGAGTTTTCAGATACTTTGGTATTACTTGAAGTTTATCAGGTTGCTTTTTACTAACTATTTCTCGTCATCAATTTCATTTATTTGTATTTTATCCTAATTACATTACTTATTCCATCCGTTTCTAGTCCTAACTTAGTTTTATTAAAGCGAATTTCATCAATTGTAATCAACGATAAATCAGCTTTTTTTATTTTTTGTAATGGAGAAATGGATCAAAAGTTTAATATAACTTGAAAATGTCTTTTTTTGCTTTCGATGTTTTTTCGTCAAACTAGTTCTAGTGTAGCTATTTTTTAATTCAAATTGTTTTTCTTTTTGTTTCAGATCCTATTAAGACGAGTCCTACTCAAAAAAGTTGATTTTCGTCAGAATTTTTCGACTTGAGATAAATACATGGGAAGATAATCCGCTTTTAGATCTGTTACGAATGATATGATCTTTAAACCGTTAACCTTCTTTGGGTCAGAATTTTAAATAATTTTTATCACCCACTCCTTAAAAAGCAGACTTTTCCTCGATTTGTGTTATTTTTTATCTTTCGTTCAAGTTTTTTTTCTGTGTGAAAGAGCATGTTCAGATGTAGGGCACCATGGAATCTCTTTTTTTAATTAGGCTTTATTTTTTATTATACATCAGAGCCTGAATCGAACTGACTTTTCTTGACTGCAGTTCGGTTCGGTTTGGTTCGATTTTATTTTGTAAAAGATAGTACAGGTTCGGTTCGATTCGATCTAACTCAGATTTCATCTACTTAGGGTGATCCAAAAGTAGGATCAGATGCGTTTGGAGAATATCCCCGGAAACTCGATTAAATGCTAAGAGAGCAAAATATAGCAGATATAGGAGATATAAGGTTATGCGTGTGTGAGGGACTGAAAGGGTGATAGGGCTTATAGGAGACGTAGGAGATATAGGCGGTATATCGCCTATACCCCCTATACATTCTATAACCAATCCACCTCCTCTACCCACTATAAGCCCTAAAGACACATGCCCTCTGTCCTCGTTTGCAGGTGTGTTCCTTTTTCTGAGGCACCCTCAGCGAGAGAGTCGCCCTCTAGGTGTCCCCTCTCGTGTTTCCGTCCTATATCTCCTATATCTGTTACGTTTTATTCTCTTAGCATTTAATCAAGTCTCCGGGGATATTCTCAAAACGCATCATATGCGAGTACCATAGTTGACTTGAATTAAAATATCATTTCGTTTCGTCAATAGACAAAATTTAATATATAGGAAGTTTCCAAAGTATTTTTCAAACAAAGGACAGATGGAATTTATTCTGATGAATGTGACATACAGTGCTGCCAGTACCTCTGCTTTCAGCAGAAAAACTCTGCTTTCTTAAATATTAGGTTAAATTCATATTACTACTTTGTTCTAGTTCAACTTCAATTATATAGTTTCTGTTTTTGAGCAGCCTCATGTATTTCTTGATCATCTTTAACTCTTGCAATCCTAACAGTTTCTTGCATTCTGTATGAACACGAAAAAACAGAAAGTCTCTCTTACGTTCAATCAGCTGTATCTGAACCAATTTGACTCTTAAGAAACAAGAATCAAGAAAAAGTTGATGCTATTAGAACAACCACGTGTGATAACTAGGTTGAAGTCTAGGCGATATTCGTCTTCCAAAACGAAAGAACGAGGAGAATACCTTTCGTGTTCTTTATGTCATTTATAAGATAATTCTTTTTTGGATTTAAACAGTTAATAAAGATGCAAATTGAATCTGTAATTTTAAATTATTATGTTGTTGGATCTAACAAGGGACCATTCTCAGACGCCTATTCACTTTTCAGTTAGGACATACAATAAGTTCTATAATCAACTTATGTCAGAAACATGTTTTCTGCTTTTTGCACTTCAAAAGGTGGCAGCACTGATATAATTCATCCAATAATAGTTGTTTATTAGTCACCAACATGATTTTTTTTCCTTCCTTACTCTAATAGACGAATGAGAAGCTGTGTGTATGACATATTAGAAAAAAACTATTATTGTGAAGAAGTTGTGAAAGAAAAACACAACGCATTGATGAGTCATTCTCACGAGGATTTTTTCTTACTGCATAATTCCAAGGCAATAACATATAAAGGAGACACACCAGTAACAATGCATTACTTTCATTAAACAGAATTTTTTGATCAAGCAAATCATAGGTAAGTGTATTAGTTTATTTGAAGAACATCCTAGGTCCATGAATCCTATACTCGGATCCATTCGAATCCTATGCCGGATTCTATCGGAATCCGACGATCTGACAAAATCTTATAGGATTCCGTCGTGTTCGAATTCCATCGGATCCTATAAGATCCTATCGGATCCGTTGTCGGATTTGTGAACCTAGGATATTAAGATATCCTGGAACAGTCTTTCTTCTTAATGTCATCCTATAGAGTATAGACGAGTAACTTTGATTTTCTTCTCTTGATTTCATCTTCAACACGATCGAAGTAGTCTCGTTTTGGAGTATTGAGAGCAGAATAATTAGTGGTAGTGTATTGTAATTGTACTTTAAGAAATGGACTTGGTATTGATCTTCGACTTATCCGAAAAGCAAATTGTGTGAATAAGACTGTTATAGTGAGAATCACTATCAAACATTCTGTTTAAAATATTCAAAGATATTTTTCTTTTCTATTGTTTAGGATTTTTTCTCGTTGATCCTATATACTGTTTGATCATTTGAAAAATAAAAAGATTTATCTCGATTCCGATCTAATGATCATTAATCACTCTAACAAAGAAAGAGTAATTCTGACACACATTTAAAGATCAATGCAATGTCAACTGATTAGAAAATAAATACAGAAGGATTGGGATCATTACGGTTGACATGTATCTGTTCTTGTACCTAGTCTGTGTCTGATGTTTGAATTCGGAATCATCCCAAGTAGAATTTGAAAGCTTATACGAATTACCTACTAATAGATCTCAAACAGGTAGCAGTGAAAAAAGCAGTTGCGATATTCTTTATTATGTTGTTCATTCATTTGCATTTTTCTAATGACTAAAAGTCGTTATTTATTCTTGATTTTGTCTTTTTTTTTATAAATATAAACATTCTATTTGTAGTTATATAGAAGGAAATAAATACAATGTTATATCTTGAGTAAGAATAAAATTTGAATCAAATGGATTTTTGGCTCGAAATAATTACTTAAGGTCTCTCCAAAAAGAGTTCATTTTCAGCAGAATTGTTAGCACGAAGATAAATACATAGAAGGACAGTCCACCTTTGGATCTTTTTGAAATACTATGAGATTTCTTTTTCGCGCCTCGTTTTTTGTAAAACTTTTGATAATTCTTCGCAAGTTTTTTTCAAGAAACAAGCGGTTTATTCTCGGTTTGCGCTTTCGCGAACGCACGACCCAAATTTCTCTATTTAGACTGATGGTATACCTTTAATTTTCTTTTGTTTGGAAGAGCATGGCAAGATGCGGAGCACCAAAGAGTCCTTTTTTTAATATAAGCTTTTATTGTCACGTAAGAACACATGTTTATGGAAAAATATCCTTGTTCTGAGGGGTTTTTGACTGATTAAACGTATGATCCACTTTTTTCTACTGAAAAAGTAAGTATTTAAAAAAAGCACTCTGTGTCAACCCGCGTCTTGCAATGTTTTATCCAATAAAAAAAATTCAACATGAAGAATGAGCGTAGACAGCGAAGTTTGACTTTTCCAATATGGCATTTTTGACTTTTGCTTGGTGGTATTCCCCTTAAACGTCGTAATATAGAGTTGATATTTTATCATAGCGTCTCCACTACACAGGTTGCAGCGGTTAGCTCGCGGAACACTTGCTCGCAACGGACACTTGCCTGTTGGACAGCCGCCTGCATAACTTGTGCTCGCCGTTTGATTTCAACCGCCTTCATGCTTCATTCTTTTCTCTTCGAACACTTCATTTCCGTTTTTATGTTTTTCGATAAATTTTTTCCTTGCGTTCTACTATTGACTTATATATGTCGAAATTTTTCTAGCAGCTACCGAGATCTATTTTTTGGAATTTATTAGGAATTTTTCAATAAATCCCGCACTATCTTGAGGATGAGGGGGCAGCAGTTGAGTGAGGGTGCATGAAAATCTTGATACAGTTAATAAATCCTAATAAATGCTTCGGAAGAAAAAAATCGCAAAAAAAATAAATCTTAGTATGCCCTCATATTCCTCTCATACCTGTTTAATTTTTTGATACAATCCGACAATCTAAATATACTGGATCATTTTCTTGGATGTATATTCATATTTTTATTGTAATTTCTAAATTTTCTAACTAACTGAATAAAATGCGAACGGCTAACCCGAATTTCGCCAATAAGACTTTCGCCAATTGGACATTCGCCAATGGCGAAAGTCCATAAGATGAGTTGGCGAGAGTTCAGTGGACATTCGCCAAATTGACGAAAGTTCACTATACTTTCGTCAATACATCATCGGATTTTCGCCAGTTGGCGAATGTCCACTACACTTTCGCCAATACATCATCGGATTTCCGCCAATTGGCGAATGTCCCATGTGCCCTCACTAATCTCTAAAAAAAGGTATCATAATAAACCCTATAGACTCTAAAACCTCCGGCAATTCTCAGGGCTCTTTCCCATGATAGCCAACTAGTTTAAAATTGAAAAATATTCCTAAAAGAAACTGTAAAACGAAAATAATTAGATACTAGATGCTTGACTACAACTTAAAAAAAAGTCCGAAAAATAAACCAAAGTTAGATTCTGTAAGAGCTATTGTGAGATCTTTGTTTTCGAGAACAGTATATCCTGTATATTATGGAAATCTCTACCAATTACACTGACATCTAGAATCAACGCAATAGGTTCTGATACATCCATCTTCGTATGTATCTACATTCATATTCCTCCGAGAAAAATAGCCAAAATTCATCGATTATTTGTCGACTAGCGAAAGATCACTGGACTTTCACCAATTGGCGAGAGTCCACAGTATTTTCGCCAATACGTCACTAGACTTTCGCCAATTGGCGACTGTCCACTGGACTGTCGCCAATGTACCATCGGATTTCCGGCAATTGGCGAATGGCCCACTGGACTTTTGCCAACACATATTGTGGACTTTCGCCATTGGCGAATGTCCGGTTGCTCTCAGTTGGCGAAAGTCTTATTGGCGAAATTCGGGAATCCCATGCGAACAGCAATCAAATAAAAAAAACAAGTCTTAGAATTGAAAAATAATGCATAAATATTTAGCGAGCAAATATAACAGACGGGCAACTGTCCGGCGAGCAAGTGTCCTGCGGGCAAGTGTTCTGCGAGCTAACCGCCTAGAACCGTTTTATGGCCGTATCTGAATGAGAATACGGCCGTAAACGGTTCGAATATGGTGGTGTATATACGACACAAAAACTGGCGACCAGGATTCCGGCGAAATACGGCTCGGAAACAGCCGTGTACGGTAAAATACGGCCATATAGGGTCCGGAAACGGCAGCCGGATTGAATCACCTGGGGAGGCTCATAAGAAACCAAGACGATATTCAGAAATGGAAGGAAGTATGATTCAGGACTCATATATAATTGGTTTAGATGAATGATTCTGATGTTTTGAGAAGCGGTAGATATTTTTTACGTATCTTGCGCTTTGTTTGAGATTTTCTTACGTTCGAAGTGTATCCAGGCACGAACTGTGCGGTGTTTGTATGATCAGTGAATTCTGACTCGAATGATATGTAAATGATGAGCTAGTCATAGCGGTAACTAGTGAAGAATCTTTTATGAATTGATGGACCGGTATGGATATTTTATGGATCGAATCCTATTGGTCGAGGCAAGCTCTATTTTAATTGGCCATTATGTGCTAGCTTTACATCCATAGACAAACTTTAGTCGGAGTAATTACCGATTGCGAGAACGAGAAATTATCGAAAACTTCTTGGTATCCAATCAGCAGATCCGATAGAAATGCTCATCCTGGATTTTCATCGGCTTTTTGAAACCAATATGAACCGTCATCAGATTTTTAGGCCTGGGATCATTACAAAATAAAATTCTCTGTTTGTTTTGGATTTTTCTTTTGAATATTGATGGATTTGAATCTTTTTTATTTCAAAATATAGAAATATAATGCAGAGCTTAAGCTACTGATGAAGATCCTTTGGGACAGGATGGAAAGTAATCTTTGCGATTTTTTTTCAATGCTCACTCGTATAGTTTAACCGACATTGGTAAAAATACATAGGTAGTCTTGTATTTGTTTAGAAGCAATCATAAAGAGCATCCTTGATGTACTTGAAAAATCCTATCTTGTTCAACATTTTTCTTCATTAATAAAACTTATTATGATGATATTAACTACAGTTAGAAATAAAACTATATACATATTTTAGAAAATATCGCCGAAATGCCAACTCAGTCAAAATTAAATCTTCATACATTACCGGTTGAACTCGTTTATCGTATTCTTGATAACCTTAATAACTGCACTATTTTCTGTTCACTTCAATCTGTTTGTCAACGATTAAACACAATTCTAGATACGTATCAACCATATAAAGTATGTTTAAATCTCTTAAAAGAATACTCTACAAGTTTTAAATTAGAGACATCTCATTCTTTACAATTCTTATAACATTATTTAGAAATCAAAAAATAACATTAACTTATTGAAATACTCGATTCAATCATTCTTCACTATCTTTAATTTAGACATTTGACAGACTTTGTTGTCGCTGGTCAGACTACCTAGTCCAAAGACCCAATTGTCAGGTAAAGTTTTAGTTAATCTAGTATTCCATATGATATAATTTCTGTTAAGGCATAAAAATAATAATCATATTACATGAATACTAGACCCAAATTTAATTTGCTTTTCGAACATTAACGGTCAAAATTTTCTTAATTTACATGAGTTGATTTACTCTCAAATAATCTTGAATTCTGACAGGTGTTTTCCTTCTATATATTATATCATAATAAAAAAATTCACTTCATTCACATTCAAACCATTTTGATTCTTGAAAATTTCAAATATTTTTCTGAGCAAAAACATCCATCAACTAAAACTTTCCAAATACGATCAATTTTGACAATTAATTTCATTGTTGTTTGAATACTTTCCTCCCTCTCTATATTCATATAATTGTGATAATTCAAGATTTCTCTAACCCAGGTCGAAATTACTCGGTCGTGAATGTATACGGTCGTTTACACACGTGTACGAACTCCGTATTCGTCGACTTGGGAAGTTTATTGAATATTGACTAATTCTATTCGAAAGGTGACAAAGATTTGAATCTAGCTTTTATATAATACGATTTACTGAATATATTATTCTGACAAAAATTATATTAGAGAGAATTTTAACATTTTTTTAGCATGATTCTATAATTTTGAAATAGGTTTTCAAAGATGCTCCGGTGATATATTATTGTACTCCCTTAATCGATAACTTGTCAAAATCGCTACGATATAATACGGTAAGATTGTCAAGAACTTAATTATATATTTATAATATCAAAATCAATAACTATTGAAACATTATGAATATTAGAAAAACGAAATAGATTATGGAAGTTATTTGATAATAAATCAGAATAAAAAAACTTAATATGATTTCTATAAATTCATATAGACACTCATTTCATTACATTTGGAACAGATTTTTCCATTACATCCCAATTATTGTCATATTAGCGATTATGATGTACGCTGTTTAGCAACTATCTTAAAACATAATACAGTAAAAATCAGTTTTCATTTGATTTTTTTCTAAAATATTCATTTTAGACACTCAAAAAACTCTATTTGAAACGCGATAAAATCAATAAAGAAGGAATTATGCATTTATTAAATGCGTTGAAATCAAATCCGGTAAAACAAAATTCTCATGTATTTTTCATTTGTTGGAGATTCTTATATTGATTTAGACATTATTTGAGTTGGAGATCCGTGATAATTTTAGTGGTAGTTATATGAATAATGAATTTATCTGTTATTTAATCAATTTTTTCGAAAATAATTCAGTACATCTATTTTTTTTTGTTTATCTATTTTTATTAATATCGACATAATTCATCTTAGACACTTGAGATATTATATATTTGTCCCTGGTACTATGGAGATCTTGCTAAACCATTTCGACAATTGTGTCTCGCTAAACATGAAAAAATAATAGTAGAACAACATACTTTAGATTTAAATTTCATATATTTTTATTTAATTGAATATAGACAGCGACTGATTTGAATCTCAATTCAATGTGTTTATATGATAATGAAATAGAATTTTTATCTAATGCATTACAAAAAAATCAAGTAAATTTTTCTTTTTCTTTTCTATCATATACATATATATCATTTCTTCTAGACATTAACTTATCTGGATATTAGCACGAATAAATTCAGTATTGAAGGTGTTAAATATTTAAGTGATGCATTAAAAATGAATGAAGTAAGATCAATGTGAGTTCATATTTCTTCTATAGATTTATTTAGATACTTACCACATTAAATTTGAGTAACAATAAAATAGATGATGATGGTATATTTTATCTATCTAATGCATTGAAAAATACGGTAATGAGAAGATTTTTTTTTATTTGTCTAACTCAATTCTGTGCAAATATAATTAGAAACTTATTAACTTGAATCTTCCCTTTAACAATATTGGTGATAAAGGAGCTGAACATCTTGCAAATTTCTTAAATCACAACGAAGTATGATTGATTATTAAATCATCTTTCTCTTAAGAGAGAGTTCATGAGTCCATCAAGGAATTGAAGCACTCGTCAAAATTTTTTTTTCCGATTTGTTATTCTCATTTTATTCAGCATCGTGTAAAACCTCTAAATCCAAATTTTTAGCGCATTTGATCGAACTAATGAAAAGTTCGCTCAATTTTACTGTCGAACGCTCAGGAAGCTATCTGAAGAATTTTATCAAAACTTATCTATATAAAGATGATTCTTAAATGATGATAAAACCTTTACTACATTTCTTGTGTAATATACTAAATGATAGAGCATCGAAAGCTGAACAAAATGCACTATTTACATATTATATTCTTCCTAACTGATCTAGAGTTATTTATCAAATACTGTACTGTACATAATCCATCATTTTTCGAGTGAAAAATAACTGGACTTTTTGTATTATGTTGGCTTCCATTTACCTATTGTTCATGATCCCAGACTGAATTTCACATATGTGGTGCACTTTTCTCTCCTCTAAAAAATGGTTAAAAAAAGATAGAATGGTGTCGAAAAGGGCTCTGGCTACCCTTAAAATTATTGGTTTTTGGTAGTTTTTCAATAAAAATCAGACATTTTCAGCGTTTTTAAGTATCGTGACACAATTGTGTAAGAAAAATGGATGTGATATTCGGAATCAGCGTAAAAAATTAGATCAAATCATGTATAATCTATAAAAAAAAGATTTCCGTCAAAAATTCACCTGTGGTCCCCCACAGCTCTCTCTCAAAAATATTAACTTCTACCCCCTAGGGTGAATTTTTGACGGAAATCTTTTTTTTTATAGATTATACATGATTTGATCTAATTTTATACGCTGATTCCGAATATCACATCCATTTTGTTTACACAATTGTGTCACGATACTTAAAATCGCTGAAAATGTCTAATTTTTATTGAAAAACTACCAAAAACCAATAATTTTAAGGGTAGCCAGAGCCCTTTTCGACACCATTCTATCTTTTTTTAACCATTTTTTAGAGGAGAGAAAAGTGCACCACATATGTGAAATTCAGTCTGGGATCATGAACAATAGGTAAATGGAAGCCAACATAATACAAAAAGTCCAGTTATTTTTCACTCGAAAAATGATGGATTATGTACAGTACAGTATTTGATAAATAACTCTAGATCAGTTAGGAAGAATATAATATGTAAATAGTGCATTTTGTTCAGCTTTCGATGCTCTATCATTTAGTATATTACACAAGAAATTTAGTAAAGGTTTTATCATCATTTAAGAATCATCTTTATATAGATAAGTTTTGACAAAATTCTTCAGATAGCTTCCTGAGTGTTCGACAGTAAAATTGAGCGAACTTTTCATTAGTTCGATCAAATGCGCTAAAAATTTGGATTTAGAGGTTTTACACGATGCTGAATAAAATGAGAATAACAAATCGAAAAAAAAAATTTTGACGAGTGCTTCAATTCCTTGATAAACTCATGGACTCTCTCTTAATACACAAATTTACTTCATTAAATCTAGACACTCACGACATTAAATTTACATGAAAATAAGATAGCTGATCATGGAATATATTATTTATCTAATACATTAAAAGAAAATACAGTAGGAGAACTTTTCTTTTATCTCTCTCGAAAATCAAATCTTTATTGTGAATGAATTTAGACACTTATCAACTTGGATCTCTCGAGTAATAAATTTGGTGATAACGGAGCTCAACATATAGCAGATTTATTAAAACAAAACGAAGTATAATTCAATTAATTCTTAATTATATATCATTTATACAATTTTCTTCAGATACTAATTGAATTAAAACTTGAAATGAATGATATTACTTATCAATGTTATTCTCATATAATAGATACTCTTCAATACAATAAAGTAAATATTTTATTATTAATATATATTTGACTGGTTTATACATAGAAACTAATGAAATTGCATTTTGGTGCTTATCGATGTATGCATGCTGTTTTGAAAGAACCTCTAATCGATGGAATTCGTCAAATAAAAGTCTAATATATTTTTTGTTATTGAATTCAATTAATATATAACTGTTAATTCAATTTAGACACTTACTACATTGGATCTAAGTTACTACAAAATTCATCCCCTATTATTACAATACTTTTTTATTGCAATGAAAAATAATTGTGTAAGTGGAATTTTTCGATCAGTTGATATATTATCTTCAATATTTGACATAGACATTAATCGATTTAAATCTTAAAGGAAATGAGATCATGGATGACATGGTCAAGTATATAGGAGATATATTAAAAGAAAATAAAGTAAGATTGATTTTTTTACAGATTTCTCATAGAGAAATTCTCTTTATTTAATCTAGACACTTCAAATATTAAATCTAAGTAATAATTCTATTTATGACGAGGGTGGAATATATTTAGCTGATGCATTAAAAATGAATACAGTATGATGGATTTATTATTTGTTTACATTATATAAATGTCTTTTATTAGACACTTATTACATTGGATCTTAGATATAATAATATTACGATTGAAGGCGAATATTATTTCTTAACCATGGCATTATCTAATACAGTATGAATTGTGTTAGATTTAATCATAAATTTTTATCATTTAATATATTATTTAGACATTGAAAGAATTGTTTGTCACTTATCATTATTATTATGAAAGAAATCTTATTGAAATGTCAACATTCTTAATCAATACAATAAATCATATGAAAGTAATATAAATATTCATTAATGATTTTTTTTTGAAAAAGAATCTAATTCTATTTAAGATATTCACAAGCATCGATCTCAGTAACAAATCACTTCATGATGTGGATATACAAATATTAGCAAAGGAATTACATTCGAATACTGTAAAATTAATTTATTATTTGTTTAAAATATTCATTTTCATCGAAATCAATCTTTATAGACACTTATTACACTTAATCTTTCTCATAATCAAATCGAATTCAAAGGTATAAAATATTTGGCTGCTGCATTAAAAAGCAATACTGTAAGATTTATTAACTGTTTGTTTACTTTATATATATATATGGAATTTTATTGAAAATAGACACTCATTACACTAAATCTTATAGATAATAACATCTCTAACGATGGCGAGTATTATTTATTAGCGAATATACTTTATAATACGGCAAGAGAAATATTCTATAGAAGATTAATTTTCATTAATTGTAAATATTTAGACATTGAAAGAATTGTTTATCAATAATAATAAAAATCTTGTCGAAACATCATCATTCTTAGTCGATACAATAAATCGTATGGAAGTAAGAAGAATATGCACTAAGACTTTCTCTTCCCGTCCAAAATCGATTTTCCTTATAATGCACAAGATTTTCACAAAACATTGTAGGAATATTTGACCCATGATCTATCTGATTACGCCTATGAATGCTACTAGAGAGATCTTAAACAAATTTGTAGTAGTTATCTTCGAAAATTTTCGAAAATGAAAGGTTTCTTAGCGAATATATACAGTAGGAACCTTGGACGGCATTTCCGTATAGTTTTTTTTCAAAAATCCTTTTTTTGACGAATAACAAGTTTTTAGAGGAGAAGGGGAAGATCCTCATGAATTTTTTTAAAATTATTATTCAATTAAAGACATCTACAAACATCGACCTTAGTAACAAGTCACTTGGCAGTGCACATCTAGGAATTTTAGCAAATGAATTACAATATAATACTGTACGAATAACTTATTATTTATCTAAGTTATTTATTTTTATTTGAATAAACCGATAAAATAGACACTTACTACACTTAATCTTTCTCATAATGAAATCGGAAGTACATATTGTTTAAATGATGTTTTAAGAAACAATAAAGTAAAGATTATTTTTGTTTCATATAACATTTATTTCCTTACATCATTTTTTCATAGACACTTATTACATTAAATCTTCGACATAATCAGTTATATTGTTATAATAGTGTATACGACTTTTGTAATGGATTGGAGAAGAATGAAGTAAGAGTGAAATTTTTGTCTTATTACACTAAAATGATTCTTGTTAGACACTTTCTGTACTAAACATCGAAGAAAATCAAATTAATAATGATAAAATACAAGAGTTCTTCGAAACTAAATCAAATAACAAAGTAATATCAATTAATCTTATCAATTCCAATTATTACTTGCATTCTGTATAAACACAAAAAAAAAATCAAAAATCTCGAAGAGCGTACAAAAGTCTCCATAGCGAGAACATATCACCACATCTAAAAAAAGTACTATTTTTCACTTTCAATAGTTGCTTTTTTTTATAAGGAATAGTACTTATAACTGATATTAAAATTCACTAGGAAAAGTAAACAAATTAATTTTAGTACTTTTTCTAACTTTTATGAAACACGATCTGAAAGAGAATGTTGAAGTGTTTAGGGGTAGAAATTTGGATGCCCCCCCCCCCTCCACAGATTGTGACCGACAGCTAAAAGTAACATTGCAGGCCGTGATCACCGGGGTCAAAGGTCACCGAGTACATTTTGATAGTAGAAGACTATCAGAGACCGTGACCGGCACCCAAAGGTAGCGTCAAAGACTGTAACCGACACTATCACATAGCGTGGCTGATAGCCAAATTTAGTGAAAAGTTTCTCTAAGCCACTAAAAAAGATTCACTTATAAGTGCTATTCCTTATAAAAAAAAAAAAGTCAACTATTGAAAGTGAAAAATAGTTACTTTTTTGAGAGAAATTTTTTTTCCATAGGACATTTCCAATTTATTGAGTACACACATCTATATTTGAATCTCATGTGATTATTGACATATAAAAAACAAGAAACAAATCATATGATGTCCGTCTTCTGAGAAGACGAGTGAACAAAAAAGATATCTCTTGAATGTTTTCTATGTCATATACTATATGATATTGTAGATAATAAGCATTAATAATCAATCATATGAGATACATTCATTTTTTATTTTAGACATGCACTGTATTTTTCTTGACACCAACCCAAAATAATCAACAAAATACATCTCATTTATTATCATCTATATCTGATTTGAATGTAAAATAAATTCTCTATTTACTATTTATATATATATATATATAATTATTTAATTATCCATTAGACACTTACTACATTAGATTTTCAAAATAAACAGATCAATACTATTGATGCATATCATATTAGTCATCGTCTTCCATTTCTTAAAGTAATATCTATTATTTAATTATTGAGATTTCTAATGTTTTATTTAAGAGAATTACTAGATTAAATTTTGAAAATTGTCAAATTACTGATGAAGTATTAAGATACTTTGCTAATGTATTAAGAACTAATCGAGTATGATCCTTAATAAATATCATAAATTATTTAATAAATATATTTATAGACAATCACTAGGATTAATCTGAAAAATAATTTTATTACAAATCAAGGAGCCTTTCGTTTATATTATACTTTAAGAATTAATAAAGTATCCGTTTAAATGAATATCTTACTAGAATTATTTATATTCAATATTTAGACAATAAAAACATTAGATTTGAGAGGCAATTCTATTTCAACAAGACTAATTAGACATATTCCAGATCGTATAGATGAAGTTTTAATAAAAAATTTAGAAAGCAATGTTATTAATGATCAAGAAATCGAACAATTGATTAATTCACTACAAAATGATGCAGTAATAATAGTTCTCTATTTTAATATAATTAATTTTCTTTGATTTAATTTAGACACTTACAACATGGGATCTTCAAAATAGAAAAATTGATTATCGAGCTGCATCTATCATAAGCAATTCACTTTATGATAATATGGTCAATAAAACATTATCTTTCTTATTAAATGTATTTCTTTTCTTTCTTTATATTATACAGACAGTTACTTCATTGAATTTAACAAACAATTTTATTCAAAATGGAGGTGGACAAATGATTGCTAATATCCTATCACGAAATAATGTATGATTAATCATTTAATTATATGAATGTTTAATATTTAATTTGTAGACACTTTTAACAATTAATCTTCAACATAATGAAATATATGATGATGTAGCTCATTATTTTGCAAAATTTTTAAAAGAAAACACAGTAAAATAAAAAATATTAAGATGATTTATCTTTTCAATATTGTATATAGACATTAATCAATCTAGATCTTGGATGGAATCATATCACTGATGTAGGTGCTCGAACTTTAGCTAAAGCTTTACGAAAAAATCGAGTAAGTTGTATTTATTTTATTATCTATTTTATTAAAGATGATCATTAATTAGACACTTAAAAGTTTAAATTTACAAAATAATCAAATCGATAAAAAAGGTATACAATATTTCATCAATGCATTCAAAGAAAATCAAGTAAAATTAATTTCTTTATTGTTTTTTCTCGCTTATTTCAATTGATTCATATAGACATTGGAAATTTTAGATCTCACTGGAAATAGCATTACGGATGAAGTTTTCAGCAAAAATATTCAAATAAATGTTTCAAGAATAAAACTTTTTGATAAATAAATATATTTAATAAACAAAAAACATAACATTTTCTTATTGCAGATGATGGATGAGAGATTAAGATTACAACTGACGAAGGAAGGTCTCCAGATGTTACGCTCCGTTTTGAATCTGGTATTTATTATTTTCTAGAGCTCACTGAGTAGAGTAACGGCATATAAAGGATTTCTTCCCATCGTAAATTTATCAAGGATAATAAGATTCCATACCTTCTGAAAAATCATCATAAAATTCTTAACTGAAGGCTTGAATTTTAATATTGTAACGACAAAATATGGTGTTGTTTGGGCCAATATAAGGTTATCAATGATGCTCTTTCCTAGAAAACATTGTTTTTTTATGAGCCATAGAAAAAATTAACTCTACTATTATAAGGATGGAACAAATTGCTATTTGGTTCATAAAAAAGACCATCCGCGATAACCTTAAAATGGCTCGAACAAGAATGTGTTCCATCCTTATTCCCTTTTTCGAAAGAAAGGGTTATAGGGCGTTTAAATACGCCAGCTGAAATGCTTAAAATTGGTTTGTCCGACAAGCCAATTAGAATTCAGTATTCGCTAAATCAATGAAATTCCACTAGTAATTCTAAGAAAAATTCGATACATAGGTTTTTGGCGTCGACGAATCGATCGGTGGTGTCAGTTTTTTAAAATTTTTCAAAATTAATTTTTTACACAAAGAATAGGCTCTTTTACGAAAACTTTTTTCTTATAAAGTTTGACCAAAGGTAATCGAGGTCTGGGAATCGAATGGTACTATTAGTTTTTGAATTTTTTTAAATAGATTGTTTCTTTTGATCGAAGTGAGGTTATATGAAAAACACTGATAGGATTTCGTGTATATGTCTGCTTGTGCCAGGCCATAGCGTGCAAGTTTAATATGCGTAAGATTACGAAACCGATTTTCGCAATCTGGAAAATAAGCCAATTAAAGTTTTCTAATGTCGCACTTTGAGCCATGCGCAGTTTGTTGGCTCCAGGTTTCATAGAAACGGATGTTTTCGAGCTCGCTTTCTTCATCAATTAGAGTTTTTGAAGTCAGAAGTCAAATCCATCAAGGATTTTTGGTGTTGCGCTTCCAATCAATAAAATTGTTGTAGCTGAACAGTTCATTGAATCCTAGATTTTCAATATTAGTTTAGGAGGTTTGAGATTTTATCAGGCTGAACATGCCATGAATCAGAAGTTTGTGAGCTTATGCTTTCGTCCAATTACAGTTTTTCAGGCCTAAATTTCAAGCAATGATAAGTTTTCGATGTCGAGCTCTTGATCAATCACAACTATTTCACGCTGGATGTTTAAGTATTCAGAAATCTAATAATGGGGTATGTAAATAACAGAGCTGGGCAACTCAGTTAAAAAAACGCCTAACTCAACTAAATTCGATTCCATTCGATTCTCGAATTGAAACGAATTGAATTGAAATTTTTTTCAAATGAATCGAATCGAATTAAGTTCATTTCTTAGCTGAGTTGCCCAGCTCTGGTATAGAGAAAGCTACAAAGAATGAAGAAGAATGGATGCACACACGAGGGGCTATTTGTGAGTGGTGCCTCGAAGGGAGACCGACGAACGACTAGCGGTTCATTTCTATTATTAATTAAAATTAAGTATGTTCGAGACTAATTAGGGGTTGTTCAAGCAGAAGTAAGTTTAGGAGGGAACACTCCTGACTGTGTCCTCACTTTGGAATCGAGTATATACCCAAGTGAGAGACTGCAGTTAGCTACTAAACGACCTCAAAGAATTTGGTTTCTCGGACCGTTCAAACAGAGATATACAATTATTAGTGTTACTAGTTTGGCTGTACGACTGTACTAATATATATGATATCACTAGTGAAGCAGCCAATACTGGTTAAGATCCTAAAATGTGAAGTTAAATCAATTCTTTTTATCAGAAATACAAACTTGTTTTTCATGCAGGTTCATTATAAAAAACAATATGTACTCTTCTTCAAGAATGCAAATACTCCATTGACTGGAGGAAAGGTCATATGAAAAAAACTAAAAAAGAGGTTGTTTGTTTAATTGTTTGTGCTAAGCTCAAAAGAACGTCAGAGTCCAGATAAGTTTGTACTCTTACATTTATACTTGCACGTGTTGTTTTCAATACTAGGTGAACCAATTCCAGAGTCGGATCCAATCGGAATTTATCGGATCCTCTACATATATTATCGAAAACCTGGTGACGAAATTGCGTCGGAACCCGTGGGATTACGCATCCAATCGGATCCGAGTAACTTAATCGGATAAAATCCGATACTACAATAGTGTAATGATGATTGCTCAAAACTTAATGACGTAGAAAAAAATACAAAAATCAATCTTATAACTATCTCAATTCATTCATGACTGTTTGATCTTCTATTACAAGGGAACACCGCATTTTTAATACAGACATCAGCTAGAAAGAAAACGTAACCTAGTTACTCGTATCAGTATGATTCCATACATTCGTAAAACCATTAGAAATACACTATATGTCATCAAGTGAATAATAGTATCCACAGCGATTCATTCCGATTTATAACACATTTTTCATGAATATTGTCATGTATTAATACATCAGATGAAGCTTTCTCTGTCGTTCAGCTAGCTCTCGGCAGTTTTATATATCTATCCATATACAAAATCGATTACACTCACACGTCTTCTATCATGTGCAAAAGTATGTTCTGTTATTTCCTACCTCTCTTTCGAATTGTACATGAATATTTAGGAACCTTTCATGAATGCCCAGTAATGAAATCCAAACTGTTCGCCTGAAAATTCTCCTGAGGATGCAAGAACCCTATTTGATAGCCATATTGTTTTTCGCTTACAAAATTCACTTGCGTGTATATCTTAATTAGTTATGTAATGTTACAAATGTTATTCAACTGGATCAAGTTTTCATGTTTCACATATCTAACCCTCTTTTTGATGCTTACCAACTACTTCGATGCAATCCTTTTCGCGACACATAAATGGTCACCCACAGTAACACCTTCACCATACTACACAAAATATTTACGCTAACTGCTAGGAAAAGCGCAGCAAGACCATCAGAGGAGCAAAATAGAAACACAAACTCATGATTTCGAGTCTTACATAGGTCCCGCAATATCCCTCACATACAACATATAGCTACAAAGGTGCTAGATTTTAAATCCCGGAAAAAGAAAGCAAAATCTTATCAAAAAAAAACTAGTCGAAAACTAGAGTCAAGAATTTTGAATCCGAAAAAATCCTTCACACGCCACATATAGCTACAAAGCTGGGAGATTCTAAGTCCTGAAAAAAGAAAAAAAAATTCGTATAGAAAAAAACTAGTTGAAAGCAAGGGTGGCGGATTTTAAAGCGGTTGGATATAATCGGAATCCGATACTAATCCGACAGTTGGACTCCTATTCAATTTCGTCACTAGGAATCCTATAAGATTCTATCGGATAATCGGATTGTATAGGATCCGGTGTCGGATTGGTTCACCTGGGTACCCAGTCGTGAACTTATGAAGTGTTTTGCTCTGGAGCTTTTGTATTTGACAGTGGGAGCGACTTATCGTGAGTGGCATCAACGAACGACTAGTCGCTCGTTTGTGAAGATCAACAGGGATTCTTACAGAGTAAGTCTGTAGAAAATCGACCAGGTATTTCGAAAAAACCATCATTGAGATTCTGCCATTGAAAAGTTTTAATATAGCTCAACTTTTTTAGAAAAATGACGAAATTGAATTTATAATGGATAGCTACCAACGAAACTTGAACTTCAATATGCTAAACGGGAATTATTTTCCTATGAATCAGACAATTTTCTCCTGAAGGCTAAACGCCAGTCTGATAGAGGGATACATATATAACTTTTTAGTACAGTTCTTAATAGACTTGAATGTGGAACTTTTGCAACTTTTTTCAGTTCATTATAGCAATACGACATGTCTTAGACAAAGAATGCTGCAAATTTTGTAATTCTTTTCCAATATTAGTCAACTGTCACACAAACTTTGTGTCTTTTATGCCAGCATTTTGAATAGAAGTGTTATTTTTCCTTGGTTGTCGAGATATATTTTATTTATTTCTTGCAGATTGACAGACTAATCATTTTCTAATTGGTTTTTCCTGATATATTAGCATTTCTTTTCCTTCTATTACTTATTAAACTGTTAGCTTAACTTGTCGAAGAAGAGTCTCACAAACATAAATTGTTTGTTTGTTTGCTTGCTTGCTTGTACGTTCGTACCTCACTGATTGTTCCAAAACTTATATAGAGGTAAAAAAGGGATTTTTCTTATAAGGGTTGACCGAAGGATAATCGAGGTCGAGGAACGCGAATCTGATGTTAGTTTTTTAAAATTTTTTTATGGACCGATTTTTTTAGACAAAGGACCACTTTTATTACAATTAAAAAATTTTTTATAAGGGTTGAACGAAAAGTAATCGAGGATAACGAATTCAAATCTAAAGCCAGTTTTCTAAAAATTTTTTGAAGTTCAATTTTTTAAACAAGTGACAAATTTGTAACAAAAAACATTTGTTTTTATGAAGTTTGATCGAAGGCAGTTGAGGTTGAGGAGCTTGAATCTGACTTCGATTTTTTTAATTTTATAAATGAATAGCTTGATGGTAGTTTTAAAACATTATTTCTACGAGAGAGAGCTGAGTGAGTCTTTAGACGAGCGTTACTTGTTTGGTAAATGTGTTACGAAATCATTAATTTTTGATAATTATGTTATGAAATCATTAATTTTTAATAATGATGTTGTGAAATCATTAATTTTTGATAAATGTGTAACGAAACCATTAATTTTTGATAAGTGTGTAACGAAACCATTATTTTTTGATAAATGTGTGACGAAACTATTATTATTTTTCGATAAATGTTTTACAAAACCATCCATTTTTGATAAATGGGTGAATTCATAAGAGCCCATTCGCTTTTTCAAGTTTTTTTTTTGATTTTTTTTGCTTTAAAACGCCGGTATGATTTAGAAAACACTTTCGATGAAAAAGAAAATTAAGTCCTTTCTATTGAAAGTCCCGAATTCTGAAGCAGTTTTTCGGAAGTCTTATGGTATATTTTTATATATAGAGAAAATGTCAGAGTAAAGCATAGAACTACTTCAAATGCTATTTTTTTGTTGTCAGAAATATAAAACAAGTCTAGAAACATGTTTCCTGAGAAACAGTAGACTGGTCCTATTGAATATCCTGAGTGTTGAGTCATTTTCTTTGGATTCATGAGCCTGAGACTAAAGAAATCCAATATAAGGAGGAAATGAAAAGTGCTGTTCAATTTGTTTGAATGCTGGGTATCATCATGAAGTCTGACTTTAAAACATTTGATCGGCTGGAAAAGACATAAAAAAAGGAGTTTTATTTGAATGTAAATGTCCTGATCTGTGTTGATTGAGACGTCAAACTTTATTGAACTGTTGAGTAGCTAATCGGTTCGAATTCATGCCTAGTTCGGATTTCTTGTATTGTACTTTAGTAAAAACGGGCATAAAGGAATACAAGTAAAATCCTTTCTCATCTGTTATTCAAAGTTTACCACTTCTAGCTTTCAGATATTTGTTTTTAACCTCTTCTACTTCATCTAATTCAAGAAAGAAGACATGAACACCAGAGATATTTTTATTGGATCTTCTTGTTGTTTCAAGTTGTTGTTTTTGTGAGAATTCGTAGAAGTCTTTCGCATTTGACATGAGAATGTTCTTGGAAAGTGTATCACGTGTGGTGATGAACTTCAGTGTTGCACCTATTCCGTCTCAAGCACCCTTGTCGTGACCTGTAGCTGTAAACGTCCAACAAGCGTCCAAATCGAAGTCGCTCTTGTGATCAATCAGGCTCAAAATGCTGGCATTATTTTTAAAGTGGGCACATGCGCCATCACTAAATGAAAGAAGAGGTAAGCATGCACTAAATCCAAAGTCAAACCCAAACCATAAGAGAGTTTAGGTTTGGGTTTAATATTAAGACTAATGGAATAAATGTCTTCACTGTAGTCAGGGCCCTCAAGTCCTGTTAGCGGTAACAGATGACACTACGTTACCGCCAACTTACATGACCACTGATCGTGGTCAAGCTTCTACATACCCTTACCCCTTCCTGGTGTACGTACTTTCCGACATACCAGGTTCTTTTTCGTTCTGCTCTTTTCTTCTCTCTCTATATTTTTCCCCACTTTTTGTTCACCAGTTCTTATTCCATTCCACTCCAGTTCAGTTGATCTTTTTCACAGCTCCAAGTTACTTGCTTTTCTCCTCTATATATTTGTATCTCTTCCCTGTCTTCTGCTCCTTCCTTATTTTTTGTGTTTATTTATCTACATAAAATAAACTATTGATCCCTCATCCTCACCTTTCTTTCATCATTATTCTGTTCCTCATCTCATTATTATTATCATTATTGGCCGTCTTCAGGTAAGATTGGTTTTCTTTTTTCATATATTGTATGCACATATACGAAAAGACCTAACAAGTCCTATCCTATACTGTGGGGGTAGCTTTAAATCCTCAAGTCATATATTGTGGTGGTTAGGGATGCAACGGTGGTAAGAACCGGTCCATCAGTAACCGTTCCAATGGTCATCAGTATGTGTTGCACAAGTCATCACCTTAAGTACTATATTTTCTGGGTACCCTTCGATCCTCAACTACTATATATTAGGGATACTCTTGGGTTTTCACCGGCTATGTATTTCAGGTACCCTTGGGGTCTCAAGTGCACCCTAAGAAAAAAGATGTTTTACGAAACCGAAAAAGGATCTTAAGTTGAGTACAACTTCAGAACCGCGTTTTTGGTTTCGTACAAAAAAGGTTACGTATGAAACCTTTTCTGAACAAGTCGAATCAAGGTTTCGTACAATGAGTTTCGTACTGAATCTAAATCAGAAACTAAAACTAAAGTTATGCACAGGTGTTGCCGTGCCGCACCTTGACTATATATTTAAGCTTTTAACCGTCGCCAACGTATATATACGTGTGCAGAAGTATTTATACGTCGCCTACAGTTAAAGGATTAAGCTAAACGTCTTGTGTGTATCGACTACCACAGCCAACCTATAAAGAAAACAAATTAAACTTAATTTTTCTGTAAACAGAAACTCACCCGGTGACTCGGATCTTATGATTAGTCTATAATGGAAAAGTAAATATATAATTAGTATATTTTATAAGATCAAACTTACCCTCACTTTGATATTTAAGTCAATCTAAAATATTAATATAAATATATTTATTTTATTTCATGAAATTAAATTTAGTCGATGAGGTTGTTATTTGAAGCAACATGTAACAAGCAAATAAATACATTCCGTTCTTTTGAGAAAATTACACTTACTTCATCATTTCGATATTCGAATGAACCTTAAATAGAGATATAAATTTGTTTATTTTATTTAATAGAATCAATCTTCTGATCTTGATATTGAATCAATTTATAATGAGAGAAGTCAATGTATGTTATTTTAAATAATAAAACTTACCTAATCGATGTTTGGATAAATTCATAACAGAAAAAGGATTAATTTAAAATATAGAATCAAACTTACGCGTGATCTTGTTTTGTTGGCCAATCTATAACATGGAATTCATCGGAAAAAACATATTTTGCTTCAGAAAATGATACTTATAGATCAAGTCATCCAATCCACAGTAACCAAAACTTAATTAAGAGAATTAATTAATTGAGATAAGCATTTATGTAGCAAGATTTTTATCTATTCAATTGTTTTGAGCAATGAAGATGGTTGCTCAGGCAAAGTGAAAATTGGTCGAACGAAAATTAGCCGTCGATAATTGGTCGCTACGAAAATTGGTTGATATAAATATTAGTCGACAAACTTATAACGAGAATACGAAACTAACAATAATTATGTTAATAAAAGACAGTTAAACAAAACAAATTATTGAATAAATATTAGCAAGATAGATACAAAAAAATAATAAAATAAATACGAATTTAAAAGTGATGCAAAATATGTATAAATTCTTATAAACGTTCTGATTTCTTAATATGTTTAAAGTTTGGAATACGTGCTACAGCATTATTCGATAAATTCATTAAACAATTATCAATAACAGTTTGTGTAGATTCATTATAATTAATAGCACGATCACGAATTTTTTATTCAAATATTCTAATTTCACTTGAAACAGCATTTCCAAGATGATTATGATTATTAGTTTCATGTAATATAATAGTACTAAGAGAATTAGCATGAACTCGACCTTTGCATTTAAGTGATCGTGCAGATTCACATTTCCAATAAATTTTTTCATCAATTGTTTTGTCGATAGTATGGCTGAAGCCATTAGAGAGTAATAAGGGTTTCTTTCTTTAAGTTTTGCTTAATACAAATGTTGACATTTTAGCAAAAAGAAAGGTGAAATATTATAATGTTTTGTGTTATGTAACCTACTCATAATTTACTAATCTAATCAGAAAGAAATTAAGTTTATAATAAAATGCCTTATTAAGAGAATATATTTTTCTTTCAAGTAATTAAAATCCTATATTGATTAATATAGATCGGAAGAAAAGAATCCGTAATTTAAGATAATATAGAGAATTTGCTTATTATCACTTTTGTCACTTTTTTATCATTATTTGATTTATTCGTCTCTCTAAAAGTTTCGCATTCAAATATTTTTTTTCAATTAGTCATGAATGTGTCGACTATTTTACGTAGCGACTATTTTTCATATCAACCAATTTTCGTAGTGACTAATTTTCGTAGCGACCAATTATCGGCGGCTAATTTTCGTTCTATCTTTTTTCGTAGACCCGGTTGCTCAAAGTATACGAATACTTGTAGAAAGACACTTATTCGTTAAGTAAATTTAGTTGACTGCCTTACTGTAACTGAGTCACCTGTATATATATAGTAAGACCGCAAAACAAAACAGTAAATGAATAGTGAGCACATAGGTTCGGTACGAATCTACGAAAGGTTTCGTAGAAATTTTAACAAACCCTTAGATGAGCTTTAAAAAGTTACAGAGAGCTTCGTAGAAAAGCTACCGAACCTTTGATAGCCTTCATTAGAGCAATAACTTTTCCATTAATTCGATGGTATATATATAGCGACATCCGCAAAACAAAACGGAGAATGAGTGGTGGACATGTAGGTTCGGTGCAGACCTATGAAGGGTTTCATAAAAGTTTTACCATACCTTTAGATGCGTCGCAGAACTACGAAAAGGTCTCGTAGAAAGTAATCGAATCTCTAGTTGAACCATGGTACTACGAAAATTTTCGTGAAAAGTGTACGAGATCTTTAGATCCACCTCGGAACTATTAAGAGTTTCGTAGAAATACACAAACACTATAGAAAATTCATGCAAAATTCAATAGTTTCGCTAAGAAACATATGGAACCATTCGATGACCTACAGAGCTATAAAGGATTTGGTAGAAAATCTAGCAAACCTTTAGATAAACTACGAAACTATGAAGAGTTTTGAAGGGAGTATAATAAATCTTTGAACGACCCATCAAACTACCAAATATTTCGTGGATAATGCATGCAATCTTCTGATGAATTACAGAGTAGGGTTTTGCAAATAATATTCCAAACTTTTGGAATACTTGCAGAACCATCAAGGGTTTCACATAAAATATACGGAACCTTTGGATGATCTCCGAAATTATCAGAAATTCTGGATAAAGTGTACAGAAGTTTCCAAGACTTTTCAAAACTGTCAGCAGTTTTGAATATGCTGCAAGAGATCATTTGAACGACTTTGAAAATATCAATGATTTTGTATATCTTATAAGAAGCCATTGACAGTTTTATACAATGTATGCTGGACCTTTTGATATTTTACGAAACCTTTGATAGATTCGTATAAGATATACGGAACCTTTAGATGTTCCACGAAACTATGTGGGACTTCGTAGAAATTATACGAAACCTTTAAATGCCATGAGTTTCGTAGGAAAACTTCGAACCCTCTTCAATTTTCGGAACTTAAAAAGATTTTGTGTGAAAATTAGAAAACGATTTTCATGCCACTGAAGTTAAAATGATTTCATAAAACAGTATCAAACCTTCAAAGTTCGGCAGAACACTCTTTTTCAGAGTATGCAAAAACTTCAGGAACATACGAAATTATCAGCAATTCCATATACAGTGTATGAAACGTTTCCAAAGTCTACGAAAACAATAGCAGATGCAGTATAACACATATCGAATCTTCAGAAAATCTATGAAACAGATAGTAATTTTGTATAAAATATTCAGAGCTGTTAATAGCTTCGTCTAATGTGTATTAAATCTTCAAAAGGTCTACAGAACTGTCACTAGTTTCGTATGAAAAATAGGGATTATCAGTGGCTTTGTACATAACATATGGAAACTTGCAAACGTCTGCAGAACTGTGAGTAGTTTTGTATAATAAATAGAAAACCTTTAGGAAGTTTTTTTCGAAAACTGCGAAACCCTGCTAAATTTGCTGAAATTAAAATGGTTTTCTTTGGTAACTACCGAGCTATTGTAATTCTCCTGAACCTAAAATGGTTCAATGCAAGAATACTGAACTTTTGGAGTTCGATAAAATACCTTTTTTTAGAGTGAATCAAATTCAAGGAAATCTTTCTTTTTTATATCATGGCTAAAACATCGGGATCCTTTGAGGACTTGCAAAGAGAACTCTCATAAACTCTTGGCTGGCTTGAACGAGCACATGTTTCCTTCTTACCATAAGGGAGAAATTTTTTCCTCAAATCTGATTGATAGAAAGAATACTTTTACGTGATCTCTATCGATTTCGAATGATTTCAGATAATTTCAAGTTGATTTCAACTATCGAAATCAGCTTGTTCTACTTTGATAAAGGTAGGAAAAGATATTTGAAAATTTGCAATTATAATTATAGATGACTTCAAAGGACGAGAAGTCCAGTGATCATCGATCAATAGCAAGCCCCAAGATCGATTTACAAGATGAAAGTGCCCGCAGTACCAACAACAATGAAAATAACAAAATATGCTCATCCACCGTTTCTCAATTGTCGGCACCTTCCGAAAATTGTTCTATGCATGCACCAGCAATTATGCAAACACCGGTATCTGTTACAATGGAAGACATATCTATTTACGATGTATGGACTAATCTACGACGTAACTGTATACTTTGGGTTGTTTCGATGCTTGTTTTTCTAGCTACATTTAGTGACGTTATATATTTGCCTACTCTCGACGAAATTAGTGATCATTTGAATACGTCCAAATCACTCATTGTCACGAGTGTGTCGATCTTCGTTGTCACACAAGGCCTATGCAGTCTGCTTTGGGGATCGATAGCAGACAGATTTGGTCGAAAGACTTCGATGATTATAGCGCTCACCATTTTCCTGCTCGCCACAGTGGCATGTTCATTTAGTCCCAACATTATTGTTCTCATTGTGTCTCGCGCTATAGAAGGTGGTGCCATATCAGCAATGATGGTGATCGGTCAGAGCGTAGTGGCTGATATTTATCCAGAGGGGAGCCGAGGATCGGCATTGGGAGTCTTTTTTCTATGTTTTAACCTGGGTGAAACAATGGGTCCTGCCGTCGGCGGTTTGCTATCAAATGCGTTTGGATGGCATAGTGTTTTCATCTGTTTGATAATCTACTCATTGATTGCCATAGTCGCGATGTCTGTCCTAGTACCCGAAACTCATCAATACTTTGTTAAAGAGCACTTTCATAAAGTGAATCCTAAGAAGCACATAAACGATGCTACGCCCAACGAATTACTTCCATTTGAAAATCCTTGGTACATACTCACTTATTTACTTGATATGAGAATGGCTCCTTACATCGCTCTATCGACGACGGCATTAGTCTCTCTATTAACTTCAACTACTCTCTTTTCTACTTATCTTACGCAACCCGTCTATGATTATACAGAAGCAATTATTGGTTTGCTATTCGTACCTGGCGGAGTAGCTCTGCTTACAGGCAGCCTTTTTGGGGGATGGGTGTCAGATAAAGCTAACGAACGTTATGGTCATAAGAGTTGTCCCGAAGGACGTCTTGTACCGATGCTGATTTTATCTATTCTTATTCCAGTTGGATTAATTATTTATGGATGGACATTTCAGTACAAACTTCATGTAGCTGGACCAATTTTTGGTCAAGTATTGCTCAGCTTTGGTCAATCGATACTCGAACCAGGTATATCGGCTTATCTGACAATCACGAAGCAGGAAAAAGCAGCAGCAGTGTCGGCCGCCAATAGTTTTTGCAACTTCAGCGTGTCGGGTATCATTGTAACTGTTGCCGTTCCTCTCCAGAATGCAATGGGCACGGGATTCTTTTTTTCTCTCTTGGGTGGCATCAATGCTGTCGCTATTGTAGTAGCTAGTATACAAGTCTACAAATACACAAGACCGACAAGCTACGTAGATGAACAAAAAAATGACATGACACTTGGGTTAGAGGAAATCCCTCTATTACAACACAATATCTCCGAGTCATAGACGTATCGTATCAAATTACAAATATCATGATAGCTGCTCATCTTGATAAAAGTAGCGCTTGTTGCTACGAAATAGTTAACCTTCAAGTAGATCGATTATATTTATGTTTGTTATCTCACTTTTTAAAATCATTATTAAATACATACATGATTAGAATAAACCTGAATCTGCAGAAACTGACGTGTATGTAAGAGTAAAAGGTAGAAATGAAAGGGATCAGAACATTTTACTATTTGTTTTACACTCTAAAAAAAAAGGTATTTTACGAAACTCACAAAGGAACTGAGCGCGAACACACGCTTCGAATCTTGTTTGAATTTGCAAAACGAAAGTTTGATGTGAAATTTCTTCTTGATGAGTAGAAAAAATGGTTTCGAACACAAGGTTCGATCCGAAACATTTACCGTGAAAAGACTAAAAGGTTCAGTGCAAAACCTTTCCAGAACGATGTCCAAAAGGTTTTGTACAAATAGTTTCGGACGATTCTCATGTAAAATTTTTTATACAAAAAATTACTATTAAGTACTTTATATAGTTCTTTGTAAAGTGAAGAGAGTGCTTAGAAGTGAATTTTTTTAAGTAACTATTAGTATGCTTATATTAAAAAAGTACTTATTATTATTACAAAAAGCATTTATTTACATAATTACAGTCACCAATACAGGATAGTTTTGCTCACAAGTAACACTCTTCGCTTCAATTCGCTTAGTCCTCGACTGAATAGTTGAATTTATTTACATGTCATTTTCTTTTATTTCACTTAGATAACTGATGGTAACATTAGATGTAACTGAATATACGTGTTACAATACTATAATCCTAATCTGTAATAGTATTATAGTTAATTTATAGTTTTAATTATTCTCACAAATAAGATCACTATTTCCTTGACTGCTTGTGGAGCTACGCATTTTCGAAAAGAGTGGCGTAGAATTATCTGTTGTGCAGCACAATAGTTAGAAAAATGTATTTATTTATTTCATGGCTAATAATTTTACAAATGGTTTTGTAATTTTTTTTAATATCTATAGTTTTGTAGAGCTCGATAAGCTCTATCCAACCATGTAAAAATATTAAAAGAAAATGTTGAAATCCATTGTTGAGTCACTGAGGCTTTAGTTTTTTATGTCAAAAAAAGCGTAAAGTTTCTCATTTTCGACATGAAAAAGTTTTGATAACTCTTACAATTTAGTATAAAAAAATCCCATTTTCGACGCACTTTAATTTGGTATGAAATTAGTAATGTATGCTGTTTGAAATTATAGTGTTACCGCTCTGGAAAAACATTTTTCGCAACCCTGTACAGTTGAAACATTGAGTTTTAGAAAGAAATCTAAGAGAAAGTATGACATAATGGAAGGAAAAGAAAACGATGTGTAGAAGAATGAGTAACATTTGATTGAATATCTCTTCAATACTGGCTTATTGATACATTAGAACATTGTTAATTCTGATAGAACGATGAATATGTATGTTTTATTATAATTATATGACAATAAGCAAAATGTAATTATTTGCAAAGCAAAATTAATATAAAGTTTTTCTATAAATTTGTATTAACATGATAATAGAAAAGGTCATTATTCAAAGCATTTATATATGGATGAATTTATAGGTATGTGTCATTGATATCTAAAGATTGTTGTATCACAGAGTCGACTATTGTAGAAGGTGACAATGAATTATTCTTATTAGTTTTATTCGATTTTTTGTGATTGTAAAAATGAAGTAGTGCATGATTAAGAGGCATAATAAAAAGTTTAAAAATAAGAATACCAACACCGAATAATTCAATAATAAGTGTAGAAAAGAGTAATGTGTGAAAAGCGAGTTCAGGTTTATGAGTAATAGGCTGCTGAATATTTTGTAAGAAAAATGGTTGTTCACTTAATGTAATTGATATTATCGTACGTTCAGCAATATATCGAAGATAATGTCCATCTTGTTCATAGATCAATTCATCCGTAAGTGAATGTTCAACAAAAGTAGGAGACCATCGACCATTATAATAAGTATTACTATCAACTTCTAATGGTTTAGTTATATTAATAACTTTAATAAGTACAATATCTAAGGTAGTTGTACGTGATAATGTTTCATTGATTGTTGTAAATAATTGACACATATTAAATGATTGTAATGTATTTACATCATTAATATAACCCGGTCCATAAAGACAAATTCGCATTCCACCAATAAAATATGGTCCGGTTATATTAATTTGTATATTTGTATAATGATCTGGTAATAAAAAACTTACAGAACGTACAGAATTATCAGATTGAAGTTTACATGAAATTTTTGATAAATGCAGATACTCAACTCCAGGTCTATTTTGTTGAATAGTAATATCCGAACAATCAGCCTTTGTATTTAATAGATCGACAATCATTGTTAATGATTGATTATCAAGCATTTCAAAAATATTCCATTGATTACCATCCAATTGAGGAAGAGGTAATTGTAATGAACTTTCAAATAAATTATTACGTACAGTATTATCACACGAAATATCTGATATTCCTGATATTTCAATTGGATAGAGTTTTAAAAATTTTGATGCAAACCAAAATGTAAAAATAAATAATAAAATAATAGCGAATGAAAATAAACCACCTATCCATTTTTCACCTTCATTTATAATATCAATTCTTTTTAAAAATTGCTTAGCTATAGTTCGATGTGAATGCACTTTTGGACAGCTACAAATCTTTGGTAATGTCATTAGGAACCAAACAATACAACATAATATAGTGACAATTATTGTCCAAAATAAAGGTGATACAATAATACAATGATTTGAACGACCAATAGTAAAAATATTCTGCATTAGAATATCATCATAATTATTCATGTCAGATGTGTCTGGATAAGAAAATGTTTGTATATAAGATGGATAAGCATCTAATAAAATATCGCCAATTGAACCAAGAGGACAATAAGAATTGGATAAACATGGTTTACATTTAGTGCATGGTTGAGTGCCGGCATTTTTCGTTTGAGGAGAACATATAGTACATGGTCCAAAATCCGATTTATTCTTATATGTACCAGCAATACATGGTGACGAATCGAATACAGCAAGATGATACATTTCAAAAACATTCGATATGGAATAAAAACCAGGCGATTGAGATGGAACGACTAGAACTACATGTTGATCAGTAAATACGAATAAATTACCTGATCGAGAAAATATTTGAAGGAATAGAGGTGGAGATGGCAATATTATATTTTGTTGGCTATTGGGAAAGACAAAGAGTGGATTTTCGAATGAATTATCTATATTAAATATCCATATTTCAGATTGAGACCATGGTCGATTTCGAACTGAAAGAACAACAATGGCTACTGTTCTATCATCAATCCATGATACAGAACGACCAAAACCAGTATAGTATAAAGAAACATTATCATTACGTCTGATACTAAGCATCTCCTTTGACGAACAGTTTTTAATAATGTTAATATTTAACAGAACGACTGTATTTGATATTGGTAAGCCTACAATAGCTATGTTACCTGTAGGATTCACACTGACAGACATGTCATTATCACAATTGTAAGGAAGTGATCGAACTGTTGATTGACGAAAACCATTGCTTATGTCTTTGAAACATACAAATTTCAGTGGATTAAACAGGATAATAAGCGCTTGATGCATTGATAAACGCTTTTGGTTGATAATGACATGAAATCCAATCAGAATTCCATATGTATCGGTAATATCGACAGCATTTGTACGAAAAGGTACATATGGCAAAGATGCACTCATATTTATTGACGCAATCACATTAAAATTACTAACATTAATTGATGTTATAAATGAATCAGCAAATAATAATATAAAGTTTTGTGATGGATGAACTTTGAGAAATATGTATTCCTGATGTATACCATATGAAATAATAGTTTGATTAATAATAAGTTTGTAGTCTAAGAAAAATTCATTATAAAGATATTTTTTTTATGAATAGAAAAAAAAAAAAGCTGTGTTGAAGGCATACCGGGACTTATTTTTTTGGGATTTATTTCTTCTGCGGGATTTATTGGGATTTATTTATTTACTAAGGACTTATTGAGACTGTATAGCTGTATTAGTATTCCAGCGCACCCTCACTCTTGTCCTCCATCCCCCGCACTCGTCCTCACCCTCAATAGGAGTTATGTGAAATTTATATTAAGATGTATGAGGATTTATTAAAAAATCCGAATAAATCCCACAAAAATAGATCCCGATATCTGCTGTTTTTTTCAGAATAAAAGATTGCTTTGTATACAAATCAAGAAAAAAAGTTTTTTTTTAATACATACTACAATCTGGTTTATTGATGTGAAAATACATGAGATAGACATTTTGAGTGTCCATTTCTTCACCCACTAAGATAAATCTGTGACGTTCGGGAGATGTTATATTATTATTATTTAATATAATAGATAAACTATAAACATAGAAATTTTGTATTGGATATGTTATATAGCAATATTCTGAAGATTTATATGGAGAAAAATATATTACCAAATATTCATAAATATTAATTGCAAAAACCATAAATTGATCATTTTCAGAGAATCTCACACCATGAGCACTATCATCTTCCATTTCGTAATTAATTGAACATATAACATATTGTGATATCACAAATAAACTCCAGAAAATAATCAATAATGCTTTCATCTAGAATTTTAAGAGAAAAAAAATCTCTATACTTTATTTATAACAAACTTGAAATTTTCCAATAGAGACGAGGATAATGAGCATCGGCGATAGAGGCATGCGACTCATATATATTGAAACTGAAAACCGGACTGGAATCGGAACCTACAGGAACCTGTCAAAACTGACAGCCTAATACGGTCATCGGATTCTTGAGTTAAATTCCTGGAATTTTCCGGCAGGTTCAAGCCAGAAACCGTCTATTTGCTGATGGTTTTTCACCGAAAATTCTCAGGACGTTGCTTCCTGAATCATCGACCTGATACATCAATAATATGTATTTGTTTATCAGATGAACGCGTTTTATTATTCGGTTTCTTTATGACAATGGTAAAAAAGTTTAAAGTAGCTGAAAAAAAGAACGGTGTTTTTCCTGATCACAATATTATAGATAAAGAGAATAATGAAATTGAGTTTTTTTTAATGTTGTTTCTATTTGAATACGTATAGTTTTGAACATGTTATTTTATATAAAGCTTCTTTTCTTCGTCTACTTTTTTTGATACATTTTGAAAAACATACTTTCTCAATAAATATCAAGTATTTCTAATAATAAAATATACACAGTTCTATCTATTATTTGTAGAATCGAACTGGAATTGGAATCCCAGATCTCTAATCGCGGATCGATACTATATCAAGAATATAGCAGTATGAAGAGGAAAAGCTGTTATATCTATACTCTTTATACTGCCATATCCGGCACATTAGGTATACTATTTATATAACGTATATCTCTTATTCTGCTTTGACGTTTTATACCCTGAATATCTTATGTGAAAAAAATTTTTCGCAAATTCAAATCAAACGCTACTCATTACAAAATCTAAAATTATTATTCAAGAAAGCTTACATGTAATTATCTTTTATTTTTCAATAGTACAATATAAAATTATAACTGCGGAAAAATCCGATGCAGCTTTTAATTTTTTTTCATATTTATCTAAGTCTTTTATGTGTGTGACACGTTCTATTTATTATAGTCAAATAAAAACTCGATTATTTGACATTTTTATTTATCATTAATAAGTTCCGAGTATATGTCAAAACATTGAGAACACTATTTATGAAAGAAAAAAAAATTATTAGAGGTAAATAAATGAAAGTAATATGTTAGAGAAAAAATATAGAAATTATGATTGTTGTTTTTTTTTTT